>AYEL01086282.1:0-132226 GCA_000484575.1 Olivierus martensii
ACTTGGGGTCGCGAAAAATCTCGTAATGAAAAATGGGGTCATGAATGAAAAAGTTTGAGAAGCACTGATCTAAATCAATGTATGTCAAATATCCAAACAGTAGCAGTTCAGATGAAGTAAGTATTCTATTTCATGTGTAATCAAGAATATAACAGCTGTAATACTGGAGAACTTTTCTCAACTATTCTTGACTACAATAGTGGGGGGAAATGAATCCAATGTAGTGGGTAAGAAAGTAAGTGGCGAAGAATACACAGCTGGTAATTCTAGACCCTCCAAGGTCTCATACTTCTTTTTCTAGAAACGATGAGTCAAAATGTTGGACATACAGGTCATTTGCTGGACAAATAGTTCATTTTTTGATTTCTTATATAAATCTAACATATGTTTATTATTTTGAATTTGTATGCACTTTATTATACATCCACATAGCTACCTTGTAACTTACATTTTGTCAGTGCACTATCACTAATCTGCTTGTTAAAACACGCTTCTTTATAATATTTATTTTTGTGCATACTAAGTTTGATATTGTCTCATTGTTCAATGTGCTCCGGCTGTCCTGATTTTATTAATGACAGAAAAAAGCCCTTGATGATAATCTGTTCTTGTCTACATCTTTTTTTCTTCACGTGTTCGGGCCCGGTCACATAACGCTAATGTCCTTCTTTCTTTGATGCTCGATTGCAAATATTTTGCAGAAAACAATGCAAAAGCCATGAAAGTCATTATTTCTGCCTTCCTGATGCATCGAAACTCATTTCAGGTCAAAATTTAGTTTTCCTATGAGCACGTGCTTTAAGCGTTTCTTTCTCTGGAGCTATTTTGTTCCATGCCTTGTGGCATGGAACAAAATGGAGAAAGTGAGAACGAGAAAGAGCTATCGAAATCATCTATATATCGATGATCGAAGTTCATTGGTTGCTATTCTCGTACCATCTAGCGGTTAACTGGTGAGTGTGGTGACTATCGACATCAATATTAAACAGTATAAGTATAATGTTTAATAAATATTTTATCAGATTTATCGACAACAAAAAAATAAAAAAACAGCCAAAAAGCGTGACATTTGGCTATCGCGGGCGGAACGGCGGGATTGCTTCAGAAATGCGGGATTGTCCCGCGAATCGCGTGACACTTGGAGGGTCTAAGTATGGCCCGTATGAAATACCTATATGGATTTTGAATTAGCTTCACTACCAGGAGAAACTGGCCCAACGAGTTATCGGATGTTCCAATGGGTACAATTGTGCCTTCCAATGGGTTGTTGTGTATGTCGGCCGAATTGGCCGCGTGGAAACGCTTCGGCTTTCCACTCTGGAGGACCCGGGTTCGAGTCTTGGGTCCCACCCCTTGAAAATATTTATCAGAGGATCCGGGCCCGCCCATCAATCCCCTTCCTCCACAATCGGCTGACTCCTCCGCAGGGGTGGGCAGCCTGTGGAAGGGCTTGTTTCGCCCCGTCACTTAGTATTCTCCCTGAATGGAAAGTGGCATCATCTGTTAACAAAAAGAAAAAAAAATGGGCTATTGTGCGAGTGGATCAAAATTATTGCCGCTGTAATCTCTATTTGAAAAATGGTGTAAAAAAAAAGAGAAAGAGATCATAAATTTATTAATAAACATAATCTTTATATATCTATAAATAAATAAATAAACTAATATATTTACTGAATCATTTTTTAATATTATATTTTTTTCATATTTTAAAGAAAAAAATATTTACGTGGACATTTAGAAAATTAAATTCAGAGGTCGTTGTATTTGGTTTTTCTTTTCTAAAATGGCGGTTTGGGCGGTATTTTGGACTATCTCAACAGAAGTCATTTTTTCCTTCATTAAAAGCTTGTAATTTATATTAACTCCTGAAAAGAAATGGTATGTGATACTAATTTTTATGTCTTTCAATTGGAAAACATTCATTCCTTTTGACTGTCTGAATTGAATTTATTCGAAATATGTATAGATGCTATAATGTTTAATCAAAATAATTGTTTAATTTAGAAATGATTTATTGCTTTATTATATATTCATATTTATCTAATATGCTTGTCTTCTGAGGTTAACACATCCAGTAATATATTAAACTACTTTTTCTATGCTTCTTAATTATATACCATCAAATAAACACAAAAATTGATAAGATTCTAGTTGAAGTATAGCACGCGGATATATGAGAAGCGACCGTCGACTCGAAATTATATGATAGATTCTAATAAAAACATCTTGATAGCCCAGATAGTTTTGGAGTGAATCTTATTCGAAATATGTATAGATGCTATAATGTTTAATTTAGAAATGATTTATTGCTTTATTATATATTCATATTTATCTAATATGCTTGTCTTCTGAGGTTAACACATCCAGTAATATATTAAACTACTTTTTCTATGCTTAATTATATACCATCAAATAAACACAAAAATTGATAAGATTCTAGTTGAAGTATAGCACGCGGATATATGAGAAGCGACCGTCGACTCGAAATTATATGATAGATTCTAATAAAAACATCTTGATAGCCCAGATAGTTTTGGAGTGAATCTTTAATACAACGGAATTGTCAATTCGTATTTTATACATTAGTCGGTGGGCGGCGAATCTTCAATTCTCTAATGTATAGATTCGCCTGCTATGGCTCAACTAGAATCCTACCCAAAAATTGATATATTAAATATAATTTTATTATTTTTAAGCAATAGTATGAGATGATAAGCTTATTGTTTTTCATATCTTTCTTTATAAACTACAAGATCTTTTTTTTTTAATTACTGATAAGCATATTCATTCACAAATGAACTTTCAAAAATAAATTGGCTGCTTAGATAAGTTTTAGTATTCCACCCAGAAGTCAAATGATGAATTTCAGCCCCCATGTCATGGAAAATTTTTATGAATGGTCTATTCTCATCCTATCAAATGAGGTCATATACAAACTAGTTGATATCAAGATTTTATCTAGCATCTATTGGTAACATTTCCAAATGATTTAAGATAGTAAAGTAAAATGAGTTATATATTTTAATGAAATAAATGCTGCTACTTATTATTTTGTTTGGTTTTATCAATTATTGATAAAACCAAACAAAATAATAAGTAGCAGCATTAATTTAAAAGGATAATTATTATCCTTTTAAAGTTTTTTAATATTATTGAATATCATATGCTACACTTCTTTGTTTTCTACAAGTGTCTATTACATGCAACTTTTTTTTTTTTAACAAACATTGGCATTATAATATTTGGCCCAGAAAATCTATGTATTATGAAGCAAAAATAAAGCACAAACTGCTCATTATGGCCATAATTAAGTTGGCCAGTGATCAGTTGATTTTCTAATGCAATGAGTTAATAAATATTATTTATCAAAAAACATTAGGTACAAGCTTTTCTTTAGTATCATCTCATCAGCTCCAGTTTTTGAAAACATCTGAGTTTCAGCAATTCTAAATTCAATTTAATTTCTCACTTCAATAAATAAAATGTTTATAACAAAATCATTTAATCCCTTGAGTGCCTTTCATTTCAATTTCTTCCAGTATTCACATACCAGTGATTGATTAAAATTAAGCGTAATTAATATGTAAAAAATTAAAATCATCATATCTTGTTTAATTTCTGACAAAATCTTTTGAAATTTTCAAAATTTATAACACATTTTTCCCTCTTTCAAACAGTACAAATATTTTTTAAATATATTTTTTTCACAACTTTTTGTTCAATAAACGAGATTACAGAAAACACAATTTTTTATATGAAATCTTAGCCATCCAATAAAATGGTTGAAATTTTTAGATAGCTACATCTCTTTTGAACAAAGCAAGCCATGAATTAAGAAATTCAGCCAAAATTTGCAGAAATTATTTATTAAAAACCACAAGTTACATAACTTTCGTTAAATGAAGTTATGCTATGTAATTATTAAAAAATTATAAAAAATCAATGAAAAATTGTCTTTTTCATTAATATTTCATATTTATTAACTTGTTCTTATGTGAAGATTGCAGGGGTATGTGTTAGTAAAAATTGTCAGAAACGTCAGAATTTGGCCATGTTCATTCATAGGTGCATGGATAAGAGACAGAGGCCAGGATTTGGATACTGACTCAGATAGTAATTATAACAATAATTAAAATTTATTTAATAAAATTTAAAGTGGTTAACAACAAAGCAAAGGCTGAAGCATACATATGGCAAAAAGATGATTATTAAAACTAATATCTAAAACAAACATTTTCTGAGAGAGAGAGAGCTCCGCAATCAACCAACTCTATCAACCCTATGCACATACCTGAGAGTGATAGTTAACACTAATCCATGTTAATCCACATTTCATCATTGAACACTATTTGTTTAATTGTTCACAAGTTCAATAGTTCACACGAATATCACAAATCCACCTGTTTTAGCACTGAATTCCTTTTTATGCAGGATATTTATGTTTCATTTTCTGCAATTTTCTCTTAAATTTCAGTGAAAATGTAACAAAAAATAAATGATTAAGACATATTTTTGTTTATTTTAATAGAATTAGCCAATATTTTCCTGTTATCTACAATATTTTTCAATTTTTAGCATTTTATTAATCATCATATGAAAAATTTGTTTTTTACTTAACCAACCAACTCTATCAACCCTATGCACATACCTGAGAGTGATGGTTAACACTAATCCATGTTAATCCACATTTCATCATTGAACACTATTTGTTTAATTGTTCACAAGTTCAATAGTTCACACGAATATCACAAATCCACCTGTTTTAGCACTGAATTCCTTTTTATGCAGGATATTTATGTTTCATTTTCTGCAATTTTCTCTTAAATTTCAGTGAAAATGTAACAAAAAATAAATGATTAAGACATATTTTTGTTTATTTTAATAGAATTAGCCAATATTTTCCTGTTATCTACAATATTTTTCAATTTTTAGCATTTTATTAATCATCATATGAAAAATTTGTTTTTTACTTAAAATTTCAAAAATATCATTTATCTTATCCCAAAACCAAAATAGCTTCGATATATTAGACTACAAAATCAATAATATGGGATAAAAAAGTCCAAATTCTATCAAGTAGTTCAATTATAAACAATGTTTGTTTACATGTAATTTAAAAAAATATTTTTTTGCAACTGAAAAAATTTAGGAACCAACACCAAAGTGGATATTTTCATGTAATCAACATGAAAAAACCAATTCAAAATAACTGAATTAATAAAATTAGGATTAAATAATTTAAATTCTTTTTTATGGTTTCTTTAATCCCTTTGTTTTGACATTTATATACGTCAATGGCACACAGGCATAATTATGTCATGATCTCTGTATACATCAAAGGCATTGAAGAGGTTAAAAAGATGCATATTATAGAAAGAATGAAATATTTTATTACAGTAACTAAAATATAATTATAAGAGTAATTTTGGGTATGCATAGTCTATGTTCAATTGTATAGGATTAATGTTTCTAAATTTCCAACATTTTGGAACCTTCGGGAATCGAGAACGGGAAATCATATTTCCCAAGAGGATAAGGTCTATTTTTCCGAACATAAAAACAATTTTAAAAATAGTTATGATTATGCCTATTTCAAATGTAAGTGCTGAACGCTCATTTTCAGTGTTGAAACGAATAATAAATTGCATAAACGCAACTTGCATCAAAACAAAACAAAAAAGTGATCAGTAGTTATTAGCGTTTCCAAATTCCCGATATTTTGAAACCTTCGGGAATCGAGAACGGGAAATCGTATTTCTCGAGAATTCCTGAAATAATCTTTTTTATTTAATTTTCGTTGATCATCTGAAATAATGGCTATAATAGTAAATATTAATAAAAGCCGTAGAGAAGGTAGAGCAAACTGGGTTGGTGGACCCAGCGCAATCTTTCAGAGGTTTCGAGACGCTCCTATATATAAAAGGTCGGAGCAAAAAATGAGTGAATAAAATTTCCTAAGTGGAGATTGACCGGAATTTCATAACTAGTGCATATCTTGCCCTGAGAGTAAACAAAGGTCACTACGGTATCATTTTGACTAGATTTCTGTTACATTTCAGGTTTTCTCAAAATATAAACAATGTAATTAATGCAAACTTTATTTAATCAAATTTATAGTATACATTGAAATTTTACGTATATTACACAATGTATTAACATATATCACAATCGTCAGCCGTAAACAAACTGATCGAATGTGGTTGATAGTATCGGCAGTTACTTGAGAGACTCCTATATATAAAGGATCGATGCAAATATAAATAAATAAAATTTCCTAAATGAAGATAAACCAGAATTTCATGACTAGTTCATATCTTACCCTGAGCTAAACAAGGTCACTACTGTATCATTTTGAATAGATTTCTGGTACATTTCAGGTTTTCTCAAATATAAACAATGTAATTAATGCAAACTTTATTTACCAAATTTATAGAATATAGTGAGATTTTACGTACATTACGCAATGTATTAACATACATCACAATTGTCAGCTGCAAACAAACTGATTGAATGTGATTGATAATATCAGCAGTTACTTTATGGAAACTATTTATCATAGAAAACAGAAATACAATAAGACCCCGCTTTAAGCTGCTCCATTTAATGCTGTTTCATTACAACACGGTTTTTTCGAATTCTATATTTTTTATTGATTCACTTTGGCGCAGTTTTCTAAATCGTTTTACTCACATAAATCCGAAATCGCAGGAATTTGCTGTTTTAATACTCCTATGTCTTCTCACAGTGCGTCTGATATGAATGAACTGTAGTATAGTATATATGAAAGTTTGGTGCGGTCACAGTTCATATTTATGATCAATCATCAAGAGTAAAGGCTGGTTCATAGTTTGTCGAAACGGAAAAGGAAAAGGAAAAGAACATGTTCCGTTCCTTTCCTTTAGAATTTCTAAATGTTCTTAGTTCAACGGAACGAAAAAAGAATGCGCATGCTCTTTGTAGACTCTCGTTTGAGTAATGGCGGCTATTTCATATCGACAGAAGCAAGCTTTAGCGGCATATATGATTAAAAAAATAACAAAGAAAAAGAGAGAATATATTCGTTTAGTATATTCGAAGTGAAAAATGTTTGGTGAATATTTTAAACTTATACAGGAGATTAGGAATAGTGATTCTGAAATTCATTTCCGATAGGGAAAGTTTGTGTTTACACAGAGAAATAATTATTTTCACAGCCCAGGATTTGACTATAATGTCATATTAAGGTAAGCAGTTCTTGAAGAGGTTTACGGAAAATTCGCCCCCTAAATTTCGCCCCTAGGACATTTCGCCCCCAGCCATTTTCGTCCCCTGTAGATAATGAATAGACTACAAAATTACAAATATAGTCAACTCTCGATATCTGGAAACATCTTGGTGACCAAGGCATTTTAGCAGAAAAGGTTAAATCTTTGAGAAAAAATTTTGCAGTATTTATTTTACTTTGACTTAATATTTTTACACTGTTTTATTTTCATTTCCTTATATAATATGCTTGGATTAAAATAATGTAATGGACTGTCTAGATTTGGTAACAACTTAACAGATAATGTGTTACTTGTTTCTAGTTATATATTGATAATTATGAATGGATTTCTAAGTTAATGTATGGTTTTATGCATTCCATATCAAAATTATTAAATCAATTTTTAAAAATAATCAACAGAGCTATAAAATTATACTATGTCAAGCTAAGCAAACTGAATAAGACATTATCTTTAGAATTATATATACTAACTCAGTTTATCATCATCATGTACTCATATATGATGTTTAGAGAAAAATAATTTTTTTTTATTGTATTATATATTGTGTACTTCTAGGTTAACTTAAAACATCAAGATATTATTTGATTGTAAAACCATTATCTATGTATAAACATCATAATGAATACATATGATGTATTTATAGACAAATAATATAGTTTAATTAATATATAATTAGTATATAGTTTAATAGATTGTTCATAGATATTATTATATACTTAAGTTAGTGTTCATATAAAATATGGTTATCTTTTTTTTTTCTATAATTTTACATTTCCACTTCATTTTTTCTGTTATGAAGGAAAATGTAAGAAAACAGCTTTATTCAATTTCAGTCTTAAATTTTTTTTTTTTAATTAATTAATTTAATAAAACCAAATATCAATTACTTTTCATAGTTTAATAAATTATATATACAGGCACAAAAGTAGGTGGAATAACTATTTTATTCACAAATAAGTACAAAACTGTTTTACTGTTTCGACTTTACAAAATCATCTTAGCAGTAGCACAAGTTAAAACATCACAATACTATAAAAGAACACAGAATGCTAATAGAATAGTATTTAAATAAAATTTAAATATCAGTAAAAGATATGGCAATTAAAGATAATAAAAAAAAAGATATAATTACATAAAATAATGAAAAAATAAAATAGGGAATATAATACAGAAATTTTTATACAAAATGTGATTAAATAAAGAAGGTCTATAATCATAATAGTCAAGAATAAATTATAATACAGTAGAAGCCGCTTATTAGAATCACTTTGAGACCGATCTATTTTGATGATGATAACCAATTGATAACATTAAGCAGTGCATGTTAAAAAAACATAATTTTCAATTTTTTTTATTATATTGTATATACTGTACTTTGCTGTTATATACAGTGTAATCTCGATTCATCGTTCGTCTGGGACTCCCGAAAAAACTATTAATACGAGAAAATGATAGATGAAGGGATATAAAAAAATAAAAAAAAATTAAAATTAGATTAAAAGATAACGATGATAATGATAATGATAATAATGATAATGATAATAATAATAATAAATGATTTACGCTTAAGCTGTTGCCAATTCCAGTTTACGGAAAATCACGAAAAACTAGAGCAATAGTAAGAAAATTCTTATATAAAAATAATTTTTAATTTTTTTTCAATAAAGGGAATTATAAAGTTGCTAAATCTCTATATCAGCAATTTTAAACTATATATTTCGTTATAAAAAAAAAAACACTAAAAATCGCCAGGTCTGGCAACAGTAAGGCCACGCCATTTATAAGGGCAAGACGTGCAGTAAAATCACCTAAAGGTGTCGCGTAATTTTGAAAAGCACTCATATTTATCTATATGAATTTTATCAAACAAAAACTTACATCATTCTAATAATTATTAATTAAAAAATGTACACAAATCATATGTTTCCATTTAAGTCGAATCTGCATTATTTAAAATGGTGGACTAGTGTTCATCTTCAGATATTCTCGTTTTTTGACTAAATTTCAGTGAAAACAAAGCAATAAATGAACAATTAACAAATAATATTGTTTATTTTAATAGATTTAACCTAACATTTTAGTATTATCTGCGATATTTTTTTAATTTTAAATGCGGTATATTATCATTAATGACAATATACCGCATATTGATAGGCATATTGTCATTAATGACAGGTTTATTTAGCTTAATCAATTATCTCTAGGGCTCTGCTAGTCTAATTTATTCCACTAAATGAACATTTAATAATTTAGCATTGCCCATTGTATAGCAAGCAATAATTCATAGAATCTTCTGGTTAAAATCCATATCTAAATTATTATCTTTTAACATCCCTGTTATGTTTACCAATTCTACTTCTCATGCATTGTAAGGTGTTTCCAATATATTCTCATTCTGTTCATGATAGTATTTTGTGGTAATATTACATAGATACATGAATAAGAATCTTGTGCAGATATCTCCTTATCATTTCTGAGTTGTCATATTTCATCAATTCTAAGATACAAATTTTCATATTTTGTCATCTCTGAAGTCAAGGTGCATCTAAGAATCAATGGTGCTTTACAATTGAATAATAATAGTAAAAATATTAAGAGTGAAACATGGCAATCAAAGTCCATGAATTGTTAAAATTTCTTATAATTACAGATATAACAATAGTGACAACGTTGTCTTAGCCATATAGCAATTGTACTTGTGCATATTCGAACTTTGCATCATCAAGGTATGATTCTGCACATCGATGTTTGTTTATTTTTAGTGATACAGATAAGTACACATGTTTAGCTTTACTAATATTTGGATTCCTAATTAATATTTAAAATGCTCTCAAGAAGATTACATTATGATGCTACTTTGTAGCAAAGTTATTGTGTATGCAGAAAAAAATGGAAACAGAGAAGCAGGATGTAATTTGATATTAGAAAAACAAAAGTTCATCATTAGAGAAAGGACCACATTTCTATATTTATTCACAGAGCAAATTAATTATATTCTTGTGAATTTTATTTGAAATATATTTTTTGTTAATTTTTTTTTATTTTTTCTCATTGTGATGCTGGAAATAATATTGACTCTTGCAATTGATAATGTGTCAGATTTGATGAAATACAATATATCATATATAGTCCTCAACCTCCTATACCAGGGATGCACAAACCACAGCTTGCATGCAGACCTCTGTTGATTTGTTGGCAGCCTGCCATACCATGTGTTATTTTAACAAGTCATATAATCAACAAAATAGTATTTGTAGTTTTGAACAATGCATTTTCAAATAATATTTTTCTGATATGAAATTACTTTTACAATGGTTCGATGATAATGATTTTAAACAATGGGGAAAAATAATAATCATATTTGTACTAATAAACATTTTTTTTTCTGTAGTTATGAGTGTGAAAAAGTTAATTTAAGAAAACTGTACATGTGCACAAGGTAGATTGCTGCTTAACTAATGAAAATTTAAGAATCAATATTGTGTTTGTCTACTAGAAATGTCAAACCTAATATAAAAAAAAAAAATTGTTAAATCAATGCAATATCACATGTCCAATTGAAAATTCTTTGTTTACTTTTCAGTATGTTTCTTTATAACATGTAATTAATAAACATATGATATATAACTTTTGTGATTTTTTTTTTTGATGGCCTCCTATAAGTCACAGTGAATCTATGTGGCCTTTGGTCTTAACAAATCTGTGCATCCCTGTCCTATACAGTACTATGTTGGCCTCGAGATACCTTCTCATACAGAATAATGATAGGTCATAAACAGGACTTACTCATTTGTCTGTGTCGCCTTTTATTCATAGATGGACAATTGGAATTAGCTTGGATCAGTAGGAATATATTGTCTGTATATATGATGATCAGAAATATTCTTAGCAAATGTGCTTGAATAACTATGTATCTTTGCATGCTTAACAATAATGTTATATTCATTCTGTATAGATTTTGGGGTATTACAATGGGTTGTTATCTTTCTTAATAGGGTACTAAAGACGGCATTTTTATAAGTCATCAGATCACTGGTCCAAGCCCAGATAAAAATAGATAAGTAGTCTGCATTCCTGAATACAGGTAAGTCAAATTATCCATTCATAACATTAATCATCGCATCAAGAAAATGCATTTATGTTAATGCTATTTGGTTTAATGTTTGTTTATAAACAATATATGCATAAGTATTTGTTCAGAAAGAGTTTCTATAAAGTATTTCTCATTTCTTCTCTCTTCAGAGGATAAGCATCTCATCAACATATCTAATAAGGAGTTTTATCTATGGTAAATCTTGGAGTCATTATTTTTCTTATGTATGAGGACCAACTCTGCTATAACTTTATTTTTATGTATTTATATATCTGTGAGAGTCACGTGATTGGACAAAAGAAATCGTGAGAGTCACATGATTCGACGAAGGATGAAAATAAAGTAATTAGTAGCACTTATCAATATTACTAGTGAAAAACATCACATACAAAAGACAATGATTAAGAATAAGAATAATCATAGTTATCATAAAATACGAAGATAAGGGGACCGAGCCGGAAACCACATCGAAAATAATTTTTATTCAGGTGGTAATTACGAACTTATGACCTGGGTTATCAGATCTAAATAAGATCCGAAAGAGAAACCCACACCAGGAAGAGTCACCTTGAAGCCAAGACTGCCTGCCTTTGGACCAATGAGGGAGGAGATAGTCAATGATATAAAAATTCTCTGAACAAAGGATCGAGATCTTTTCCTGTTCTTCCTAATTATCCATCTCAGTCTTCCTGTTCATCCTGTCTGACGGCGTCATTTTCCGAGTTCATCTGTCCTTCACCGCCAAGTTCATCCACCTGTATCATCACAGCTTTTCATCGAACAACTTTTACAATCTTCGGAAGCTTCAACATCGTCACTAATTTTTGCTGTAGAAAAATGCATCCAATACCAATAGACCATTGTTTTATCAACATTAAGAATTCAACGACAAGGTATTTGTCCTTCTCACTGATGTGTTAAACTGTTAACATGTACGATAATGTACAGGAATCTCTCTCATTAAATGTTTATTGTTAATGTTAATTTGCGTTGTATGACTTATTGTGTCTACTGGCTCTCCTACCCTATCCTTACTCATGCCACAACTGCGTTTATTTCGGCCAGAATCAACTGTGTTGTTGGGACACATACAAACCCAACTGGTGTCAGAAATCCTGACTAAGACATAAAAATCTCAAGCCTGTGCCTGACCCATCCTGAAGGTTCTACATATCTTTTTGTTTAATTATTTTAATTAATGTACCTGTACTGATATTTAAGTAAAACTTATATGCAAAGATGATTCTCGGAAAGTAAAGGTCACTTCGGCGACACAGTGCATGAGATACGGATGCGGCGGTCTTACTCCTAGGCCTGGCAAACCTGAGCGAGTCTGCCGTATACGTATTTCGTTTGCTTCGTGGACTAAGAGGTGGCAGGCGAGTCTGCACCCGAGTGGCAGTCAATGATTAAACTGAGATTATTCTCGCAGACGTGAAGTATCCTGTAGTAGCCTCGTAGGTAGAGCAGGGGAGCAGCCTTTTGGCCTGTCTCAGAATACGAAATGAAATGAAATGCTGTTACCATAGTCACAACTAATATATGTTCTTTTTTCTTTTAAATTTTTGAATACTATTCTTTTAGAATTCTGTAATCTTTTATAATTTTGTGATGTTTTAATCTTGCTATTGCTGACACTGTAGAGTAGTATTACAGTTTTGTAATTATTTGTGAATTAAATAGTTATTCTACCTACTTTTGTGATTGTATATACAGTATATGGGTAAATTTTTTTTTGTTGCTGATGTAACAGCAAACAGGGCTGCCGAGAGAAATTTTCAGGCCCATAACAAGTCTGTAGTATGGGCCCCACTTAAAAAAATGCATCACTTTGGTTCAATAAAAATAATCCATATAAAACATTAAGCATTTATTTAAAAAAGTGAACAATAAATTCAAAATTCAATACATTATATACTATGTTATATATAAAATAGTTTATTTTGGCATGACTGCTTTTGGGTGCTCTGGCAGAGGCCTGCAAACTATCAGACATGTTATGTGACATGTCAGGATCCGAAGATCGGGCCCTTTTCGATGTCCACGACAAAAGTTTCAGATGTCACCATCTCTCGGTGGCCCTGACAGCAAAGCAACATTAACTGAGGCAATGTTAAACAAGAACCCACTACACAGATTTATGCTGTTTAATAAACAGAAAATATGCTTCATTCACCAAAGGTTCATAAACTGAGGAAAATCTGTATTCAAATTGTGGAGTTTTTATTATTATGAAGTTGATATCTTTATACCCAGAAATGAACTGAACAGAATTAATATTTAAAATAGTATAATTAATCAATTTGTAAATTTTTGTTGTCTTTAAATAAATAGAAATCTTTTGGTATCCAAAATATTCTTATTCATTAGAAACAAAGAGAAACAAATATATTCACCCCAGGTAACGTTTTGATGTTGTGGAGGGCATTTTGAGCTTCTAGCGCAGATTTTCTGGTGTAAAAAGTTACAAAACAACAACCTGAAATGAAAAGAGCAAAATTTCTATATTTTTATATTAAAATGTGTAGGCAGTCTGGATAAATAAAATAAAAAGATAATCTATTATTATTATTATTATTTTAATGGATTTCTGTTAAGAAGAATTCTTATATAATACATTCATATAACAAATTTATACAAATAGGTTTCATTTTACATAATTTCATTTAGATAAACAACTCTCTTCTGAATAAAAATGGTTGTTCTTCAAATCAGCACAAAATTAGAGTTACAATACTTTAGAGCAGTGTTTCCCAAACTATGTTCCACAGAAAATCTATAAGTGTTCCATAGAAAATTATGAAAATTAATATAAGTCTCAATATGATTTAATTAAAATACTGTCTCAAATACTATTGGATGAATCGAAACAGAAACCGGTTATTCTATTGGATGACTTGACATTTGTAATCCATAAGCTCTTTACCATATAAAGTAGGCCATCTTTCTTTGAAAAGGGTATAGTAAATATAAAAACGAAACTTATATTTGCTTATTCCGAATTTGTATAAAACATTAAAATTAATTAGGTTGGTTTACAATTTTAGAAAATGTTTTCAAAACCAGAACGACAAACCTCAGTGAAATATAAAGATGATTACAAGACTTGTTTATCTAAGATCTCTACTTAGAATATTTTGAATAGAAACTTTTTATTCATGTTTGATTGATTATGTAATAATTATTTATTCATGCTTCGCCGCGATAGCATTTATCGATTATTAAAATATTTCCTATAACGTATTTAATCAATAAACTGAAATACTACATTCCAGGTTAGACGTTCTGCAGTGGATGTTATTGATTTTAGCGCCCCCTGCAATTTTCTTCGAAGGAATTAAATTTTACGTTTTTACTAAATTTTTTTCTATTATTTTTTCAATAAAGAAACTTAATAGAAATTAATAAAAAAAAAATAAATTTTTAATATTCTTTATTTGTATTAATAGAAACAAAAAATATTTTGCCATTCTCATAAATCTACCAATATCACATTTACAAACATCAAACACACGCACGTACACGTAGGTATGTTTCACTATTAATATAAATTATATTAAGATCTAAAACATATATCACAATAAAATGAATTCGGATGTACTAGAGTAGCGTTTCCCAAACTATGTTCCGCTGAAGATTAATGAGTGTTCCGTAAAAAATTATGAAAATTAATATGAGTCTCATATGATTTAATTAAAATACAGGTATCCTTCCTATAACACGGTTTCGCTCTAACACGATTTGAAAATTGCGGAAACCCTCATATAAAAGGGCACTTCTACAACACGGGTTTTACTTAACACATTTAGAAAATTATGTTTATACTCCTACCATACAAAACATTTTCATTAATTTTAGTAATAATAGGACACACAATAAATACACACAATACATACATACAATACACACACGCACACACACGCACACACGCACACACACACACACACACACGCACGCACACACAATGCACGCACACACACAATGCACGCACACACACAATGCACGCACACACACAATGCACACAAACAATGCACACACACACACACACACACACACACACACACACACACACACACACCAGGCTCTTGTAAAAAACAATATACGTATTGTCTGTCCACGAAAGCCGCGCCTAGCTAAGGTGGATGCACGCACACACACAATGCACGCACACACACAATGCACGCACACACACAATGCACGCACTGGGAAATTAGTCATAAATGCAATTTCGTTAATTGGCCGTGAGTGGGACCATAAGCACTCTATTTTGGATTTGAAATTGAGTTAATTGGCGATAATTGAGTAATTTCCGTTCAAAACGTAAAAAAAAAAACGGATTCGGATAAAAAAATAAAATTTTTCTTCAGTAGAGGAATGTGAAATAGAAAAAAATCTTTTTTCAACGTAAAAAAAAAACGGATTTGGATAAAAAAATAAAATTTTTCTTCAGTAGAGGAATGTGAAATAGAAAAAAATCTTTTTTATTAATAAATTTTTTTTGGGTATATATTAAGGAATGTGTTTTCTAGCGGATTGTAGCGAGTTAGATTACAGATTTTGCACAAAGAGCAGAAGTTACACAAACTTTAAATGCATTAAAAAGTTCAGAAAGTGAAGTATATATTGATTATTTTATAGTATAGGTAGATATTAATAATAAATAAATTAGGTAAAACAAACATTTATCATCAAATTGTAATTATGTAAAATAAACTAGCGACTCCATTTTCAACTTGGCACAGTACAGGTATCCCTCCTATAACACGGTAGATAAGTTCCTAAAACAATCGTGTTGTGTGAAACCGTGTTATATGAGACCCAGAGCCAATATAAAAAAAGAAATTGCGTTTCCTTTTTTGTATTGGCTCTGGGTAAATATTGGTAAAGAAGATATAATTATTGAATGAATATCATGTAGGCTGTATACTTTTTTTTTCGTTTTGTTTTACGTATATTGTTTTTTAGGCTCTTACGTGTATATATATATATATATTTACTTTTTTATGTTTCATGCTATTAATATTCTTAATAAAAAATTAACTTTAAAACTGCAAAATTAAAGAAAGTTATTTGTTTTTAATTAGTCTTGGAACCTAATTCCCTTTTTTGGCTCTGGGTCTCATATAATACGGTTTCACACAACACGATGCTTTTTAGGAACTTATCTACCGTGTTATAGGAGGGATACCTGTACTGTACCAAGTTGAAAATGGAGTCGCTAGTTTATTTTACATAATTACAATTTGATAATAATTGTTTCTTTTACCTAATTTATTTATTTATTAATATCTACCTATACTATAAAATAATCAAAGTGTTCCGTAATTAGTACACAATAAACGATGGAAATGAATTGGTTCTTATTATCTTAAATTTTCTACAACCTAGGTGTGAACTAGGTTTAAAGAGACACATGATTAACCATTAATTAACTCCATCTCTCCCACCCACTGGTTACAAATAAATTCAATATATACAATACTGATGAACTTCAGGATGTCAGTCACCTTACATGCCCTTGGCAGATTAACAAGGAAAATATAATACCAAAAGGAATATTTGTTTAGACCAGGGGTGTCCAACCTTTTGGCTTCTTTGGGCCACATTTGAAGGAAAAAAATTGTCTTGGGTTGCACATAAAATATACTAATTCTAACGATAGTTGTTAGGAAAAAAAGTTAGTAAATAATGTACAATATATGATACTGTATACACCATAAAAATAAGCGAAATGTGTTAGCATAATAATCTTTGACTTCTTTTCATTCAGAAATTTTTTTAAAATCATTGAGCAGGTTTTTTTTATGCTCAGAGGCTTTAATATAAATTCCCAGCAGTAATCTCTGAATATAAAAACTTTAAAAAATTGACATGGAAGTTACTTTTGAGTGTGATCTAAAAGCTGAAGTTCAAAAACTCAAAAATTTTAATAATTTTAATAGTTCTGAAAAATTAAAATTTTTTGTCGATAGATGGCGTGATATGTTCAACTGGATTTTCTCTCTTATTTATTATTAAATTTTTAATTAAATTTATTATTTATTATTAAATTTTAAATCGATAAACTTTAAAACTATTTGTCTGATATTAATAATATAACAGTAATTTTCACTTTTAAAAATTGCCATAACATTATAGTGTTAAACTATACCTCTATCTGACACTGTTTCTGAGATAACGTTAGAGAATTATAGATTCGCTCTTCAGCCATTGGGGTAATGGGTCCGGAATGCGCTGGAACGTCGTTCCGGTACTTTTTCCACTACCGGAACGTGTACCGATACAATTTATTAGAATACATTACATCTGTTATAATATTTTTGACTTTAATTGAATAATTGCATTAAATTACTTTTATTAACTATTAAGTTTATAACCTCAAATTAAGGATAAATCGTCAAAAATATCTTATTTTTAATGAAAGTCTTCAATCAATAATATGATGTACAGAAAAGGTTAGGCTAGTTTTGGTTAAGTCGCCATATCGCCCGAGAGATATTCTGTATCTGGTAGTGGCCATTTATAGAGCCCATCACAGGCTGGCCAATACGCATGATGGGGTCAACTGGATGGTTGAAGAATGGGGTTCAACAGGTACATATAGGGATTTATTAAACTACAAACAGAGACGGCCGGATGGCCCAGTGGTAACGCGTTGGCGTACCACTGAGTTCGCGTCCTGAGTCAGGCATCTCTTGAAAAGTTTTTTGGGTTTATGAGCCGTGTTCGGCGATCCCCTAACTGAGTTCGCAGGCTGGCCAATACGCATGATGGGTATGATGGGCTGAGTCAGGCATCTCTTGAAAAGTTTTTTGGGTTTATGAGCCGTGTTCGGCGATCCCCTGTCTATAAATTTAAAACTGATAATTTTTAATGTTCAACAAAAAGCTGTACTGTAAAATCGAATAGTGGAAAGTGTCGCGTGATCGATTTTTAAATCTAGACTAACTATTATTATTTTAATTATACATTTAATATAAATTCTTTTAGTCAGGATGTTTATCAAGTCTTATCTTATATTTCTTGAGAAAAATTGAATCAGTTATATAAAGCGTTTAAGTATCTTGCTTTGATAATTTTGCCAATCAAATAAATATTTCAAAAAATCTCTAATAAGCTTTTTTAATATAATAAATTAATATGAATATTATTATTTATGCTATTAATATTGAGATTGCAAGAGTATGCAGCTTTACCAATTATAAAAGTTTATCCAAAACTAAAAATTCTCTATATGGATGAAGAAAAAAAATATTAAGCTTTGATTAAAGTGTTTATTCCTTTCAAATTAAAGAATAAAGCCAATTTTTGGTAAAAGTATACAGTTAGCATAAGAAAACAAATACAGTAATTATATAGCATTATATAGTTATATAGCATTATGTCATTGTGTATTTTCATAAAAACTCTTTATTCTATTATCGAAAAAATACATTTGAAATAAACACTTCAGTCAAAAATGTTAATTTTTGACTGAAGTGTTTATTTTCTATCTAAAATTATTTTTTAACTTACGTATTTTCTTTTTATTCGTTTTTTTCTTTCAAAGAATAAAATTCTTTGATAGAAAAGAATTATTTCTTTTCTGTCAAGTCTCTTATCAGGATGGCAGAAGAAAGCGCGTAAGTTAAAAACATTTTTAACTTACGCGCTTTCTCCCGCCATCTAGAGAATTAGTTTCTCTTAAATTTAATATCCATTATGCAGTTTAAAAGAAAATAAATCTGAAACAGACACTAATTAAAAATGTTTTGGCTTAAATTCCAAAAACTGCATAATAATAAAGCTTACGACTGGTAACAAGACAACTATTTTTATCCAGAAATTTTTTCAATTAAATTGTTTAAAGAATAGTATCATAGCAATGATGCTTTTATTAATAAATATCAATATTAGCATGTTTATATTTACAGTATCTTTCTATGTATAAAAAAAAGAATTATTGTTTCATATATAAATTAAGATGAAATAGGATAAGACATCTTTTAACAACGTTTTACATTAATCAAATAATTCTATGATTTAGTATATGCTTAGAATTTATCATGTATGAAGATGATACAATAATTTTGGCTATCACTGTTTTCATATGTTCAGATTATGTTAATCAGATCAACTAACTTTAGCCCTCCTATAATATCCAACAAACGCTGAATGAATGAGTTTTAATTGATTCAATGCTTGTAGCTTCACTTATTATATTAATATTGCTTTGTTAAGAAATACTATATTGTAATTATTTAAAATTTTACTCACTTTAACGGTTCATCAAATCTAACTGTTGCAGCACAATGAAATACAATGGATACGTTGGCTAATAACGTTGACATATCGTTGTTACTTATTCCCAAATTTGGTAAGGTAATATCGCCATTAATTGGGACTACTTTGTTTAAAATATTAGGATTTTGAAGTTTAATTTTTTCAAATATCTGAAAAAAATTAATAAAAATATATTTAAATTCACATTAAGTATATAACGATGTAATATTTGAAAATAAAAGTTATTTCTGCATTATCATTTTACAATAACGAAGCTTGCAATGTCAAGAATATTTTGAGTATAATGTCTTAAAAATCTTACTGTTCATTTTGAAATAATATGTATAAAATTGAATGTTTCAAAACAAAACTCTTACTTTGGAATTTTGATCGATCGTCGAATCATGTGATTTTAAATGAAATTTAAGATAATTAGAAAACGATTTCATAATAAAAGTTTCTTATAGGAGTCCTAAATCATTTGGGCCTAAATATACGAAACTTGTTAAAAAAAATTTTACTATTTATTTTAAGAAATAAATAAATACTAATAAATTATTACTCGGTTATCAATAACTAAAAATTAAATTCAGCCATTTTTATTTAATAAAATTAAGTTCAGCCATTTTTATTACTTCATGAATAGGGGAAAGTGGGGTAAAACCGGGTGGCTAATGTTTGTCAATGTTCTGACGCTAAGTTTGAAACTGAGACATCACACCACTTGCAGATGTCAAGTAATATATAACACAAACAAACAATAGAGCAACGTCACACCACTCGCAGGTATCAAGTAATATATAACACAAACAAACAATAGAATCAGACTTTTCGCGAATTTATAAAATAATAATCATCTAGAAATCATCTTTAAGAAACTAAAAACTAGTAAACTGTTGCACGTCTATTTTTAATTAATTAGATCGGAAGAGCGTCGTGTAATAATAATTGTCTAGAAATCATCTTTAAGAAACTAAAAACTAGTGAAGTTGCATGTCTATTTTTAAAAAATAATTTGTTTTCATTATTATATGTTAATTATCATTTAGTTAAAGTTTGTTTTCATTATTATATGTTAATTATCATTTAGTTAAATATATTCCGTCTATTTTTAATTAATTAAATAATTTGTTTTCATTATTATATGTTATAAAAACTAGTGAACTGTTGCAAGTCTATTTTTAATTAATTAAATAATTTGTTTTCATTATTATATGTTAAATTATCAATTTGCTCGTCTATTTTTAATCAATTAAATAATTTGTTTTCATTATTATATGTTAATTATCATTTAGTTAAAAATTACTTTTTAATTAAATAATTAGTTTTCATTACTATATGTTAATTATCATTTACTTAAATATATTTTTATAAAAAAAAAAAAATAATAATGATTAGCAACTGAGCTAATAAATCATGTGATGTGATGACGAGGTGTTTTACCTCTACTTTGTCAGACGTTTATATAATCAGGAGTTGTTAACCAAGACATTTTTTTCTTACAGCCATTTGTCGTTAATCAAATATGTCATTATCCAAGGCTGTCGTTAACCAAGGCACCACTGTTCTAAATTTTACATTTTTAATTTTGAATATTAATTTTAAATTGTAAATGCCTTGAAATGATATTTTTGTCAAAATTAATTTACTCTATTAGATAGTTAATATGCAGTTAGATAATATTAGTTTTGATTGTGCTCTGTTTTAATTTGTTATTGGTTATAGTTCATTTGGTTGTTTGTACTCTACTCTAATATTAAAACATAAAAACTCACTTTCCCCAAACAGGTAAATTTTTTCTATATATAGAATCTAGAGGTAATACTTGCTGTTGTCCATTTGTTCGGGAATGAAGTTCTCGTGCCTAAAATAAATTAACATATTTTCTATAATTCAATACTGCATATTTCAAAATTAATTCATATTTCTTTATTATGTAATTTTAATTATTGATTTGTTATGCAATTAATAAAATAATCTAAACAAATGCTTAATGTCGTATGTTTTTATCTATATATTTTTCTCTGGCCCATAATAAAATATTGTTCTATTGATATTCTTGAAACTATTGATGCATATTTGTAACTAGCTTCAAAATTACTCTTAATTGTCTAACATCAGTTAAAACTCAAACTTAATTAGAACAAATATACTTATATTAACATTAAAAATATTATCAGGCTGTGCTTCACATCAGTTATTTATATCTTAGAATGCAAATTATTTTAAATAATTTAAATATTAATAAAAATAAATTTAGTGCAATTAAACTTACATTTTATTTAATTTAGACATTAGACCAAAATTACCATAATTATGTACTTATATATAAAATGATTCTTCTATCATAAATGTTAAAAAATAAATATATTAAAATTTTCATATAAGTTCCTCTCTATTTTAACAAATTATTTAAAATCTAGCAGTTACTATACACAGATTAAGAGGCATAAAATTAACAATAAAAATTTGTAAAAAGTTAATCTTCAAATTTCAGAATTAGAAAAACATGAAAAAGCTATTTACTAAACACTTTCAAATCTCATTTTGCTATTAGAATCTTCAAATATCATAGTTCATTGAAACTGTATTTCCCTGTACATTTAAACAGCAATGGATTAAGACACCTTTAACTTTAAAACTGGCTATGTTAACAGTAAAACTGATACAATGAATCCTCATTCTTAGATGGCAAGTTTTGTTACTTAATGGATGGATTTTTATTGTATAAAATAATTTGAAAAACAAATCATCTTGGAAATTACTTGTAACATAAGATTGTAAACTAAGAATGATTTTCTCATAAACATAAAGTTAAAATCAGGGTTCTCAGAACACAATCCCTGATTTTCATTATGTTTATGAGAATTTGCATAATGAAAATTTCTCCTATTATGCAGTAGGAGAAATGAAAATTTAAACTTTAATCAAATATTTTCAAACAATTTCAGTGTCTTTTCAAGATAAATAAATTAAAAAAATAATATGTTTTACAAAATTGAAATGTTTGAAATAAGAATTTATTTTAAACATTTATGGTAAGATTCGACTTTAATCTTTAATAATAAACAACAACAGTAAGGTTTTCCTACAGTTCATGTAGGCCATGTGTTTTGATTGTGCCACGTGACGGTAATCGCACATATTCAAAAAGTGGATCAATATTTTTGGAGGATGATGGATTAAACTTGGGCTTGAATTTTTGGGACTCAAAAAGATTTTAGAAATCGATTCTTACATAATTGTCAAAACCATGCCTACCCCCATTCGATTCTTTGTCTTACTCTCAGTTTTGCCCACTGCTTCTTCCCCCCTCTTGCATGCATCCTTTTCTTGCTTTGGCACTCTCCTCTATATCGTTCCCTATGACCAACCAATTATGCATTACGCCTTGCATATTTTGCATGGGAAAAAATCTCTAGTTTCAACTGAGGCTTGAACCCACAGCCTGATGCATGGCAGCACACACACTATCTAACCATGCTATGACTATGCGTTACTACCAGCAACTGTTCAGAGGCTGCATATAAACAATGATAAATACACACAATGCCCCTTAATAATCTCCCTGATTAGAAAGGGTGCATAAAATATATATATATATATAAAAAACACACACACAATGCATTATCTTGGTTTATGACATGTACTTTGAAAAATTTTAAAAATACAATGATTTACAGCCTGTTTTATAACAAACATTCGATATGCAAACATACACGAAATCAATGCTACTTCCAAATTTGTTATCTACACTAATATTGCTTTAGATTAATCAAGATCAAATTATATACACATTGATAACAAGTGCATTGCCTTTAAACATATATAGTTTACTGATCCCAAAACAAAAAAAAAAGGAAAACAAAAATTGTTGGTGTGCACAATAAATTTGCTGTCAAATGCAAGCCAGAACTAGCGTGTCGCATTGTACAAACAGCATTTTATCAGAAAAACAACCCTGCAATACATATTAAATCAGCTATCACATATACTATACATTAGTCACTTTCGGTTGCCACTACCTGAAAATATCCATCTGCATTCATAATTAAATCATAACAACATATATTACTGTAACGTGGCATACAGATAACTGTCAATACTATGAGCAGTGCATATCACCAACTATAACAATTAATTTCAGCATACACAAGGTTGAAGAGCAGGCAAAAAACCCACTCGACATAAATCAACAAAGCCTAATAATTTACATCTGTCAACTGAACACCTATCAATCACAAACATTTCTTTTAATAAACAAAAGAAGCATCAAGCTAAGTATTGAATATAATGAGAAGTTGAATCTCCCCAGGCATTTATTTTGCATATGCAAATCACACCCCTACATATTCAGCAAAACTGTGATTCCTGTTAAACATGCTTATCTACAATGAGACATCTAAAAACATGCTGAATACGTCACACACACAAAAGCATTTACTATTTACATAGCCAACCCACTGATTTGCTGCAGCAAAAACAGACAGGTGCATGCACAAACAATACAGTCCAGAGACAGAGATGTGTACACAACTACCGCAAAAATAAAATAAACACCAATAAAAAACATCGCTGCACATTTGCTATCATTATTAACCTACAATAAAAATTAGTCATTCACTTACACAACTATCAAACAACACACACAGCATTTCAAAACACAAGCAAGCAAACAAGAACAGAGCATTTAATCAGCAATACATGTGCCAACACACATATCGGACACGCATTTAAAACCACACACAAGACATAGGAAGAAAAATTTATGCTAATACAGAGGATATTACTAAAACACACCCAGCAAGAGGGCAAAACTTATATGTTCCAAAACAATTGAAACAACTGCAGACAAAGATCGCACACTGCCATTCATACAACTAGAAGATACAATTATTGAAGCAAAAATACTTGAATCAACAAGTGCCCAAAAAACAAAAAACTAAAAAATAATGACTCATATTCATACAAAAAAAGGAAACAATACAGCATGGTGTCATGGGTTCATGGTTTCACAAAACAAGAACAAGCAATTGAACAACAATCAACAAAAAATAAAGGGAAAAATCCACAGAAGTGATAAATAAATACAATTTTACCAATAAGCCTGCAAAAAAATGCTTTCATATGACACAAATAACAGTTTACTAGCACCGGTTTAAAAATAAACAACAAGAAGTAGACACTAACACATATCGCACATAAAGCACATGATAATGGCTAAAAAATACAAATTACCAAATAAAACGCTATGACGACAAGATTCAAATGTGATGCGACACACAACACGCACGAGGTACTTATATATGACCTACTGAAAAAATGCATGTCAGGTAAAGTCAAATCTTACACATTTTTATAGTTTTGATAACATTGATACTTATAAATCATATACAGTAGAGAGAGTCTGGTGAAGGTAATGATAAATTTGTTGAAACAATTGATATTTTAACAATACAATCAAACCCCGATAAGATGCCTCCCATTAAGCCATCACCTTTGCTGACTGCCAAGAAATTTGGCAGAACAGATCTACTATATATTAATGGAATAGGCAAACCTTGATAAGATGTCATCTGCCATCCACCAGTAGAAACATCTAAGCAAATATTCCTTTTGATATTGTATTTGTCCTCATTAATTCGCCAGGGGCATGTAAGGTGACTTACATCCTGAAGTTTATCAGTACTATATATACAGTATTAAAAGTTCTCTGGATTATTTGTAATCAGCAGGTGGGTGTGATTGAATTAACGATTAATGTGTCTCTTTAAGCCTGGTTCATACCTAGGTTGTAGAAAATTTAAGCGCGTGAACCAGATCATTTCTATTGTTTATTGCATACTGAGAATGTTAGTATACAGTACAATAAGCTGTGTACATTGTGTTTTACAGAGAATTCAAAGTAGAGGATCAGATCAGCAGATGGACATGTTTTCTATAGAGTACTGTATAGGTATGTACACTAAATTGTAAAGCAGGGCAACCTTTTTTTGTAGCGGGCCATATAGAAAAATTTATGGTGGGCCACGGGCCAAACAAAAACAATTGATAATAATAATATTTATTTAAAAAGAGAAGGTACAGATATGTAAGTATACATAGCGTTGTTATTAGATATAATAAAATAATGTGGCCCGCAGGCCGGAGGTTGCCCACCCCTACTGTAAAGTATACAGTTTTTTTAGAAATGTTAAGTTTCAATCTAAATATAAATGTACTGTATTTTATTAAATTTAATAAATTCAGAATTAATTTTCATTTCTATACTACAAGTGTTTTTGATAAATTGCCAAAATCCTCCCCAAATGGATGGTGGCATCTTATCGGGGTTTGATTGTATTAGAAAAACTATTTTTTTTCTCTATTGGTAAGACACCTTATCAAAAATTTTAAATTAATCGTTTATTTTATAAATACAGGTAGTTCTCAACTTTATGAGCTAATTCAGATCTGGAAATTGCTCATAAAATAAGAACTCTTAAGCCAAGAATGAATTTCTCATAGATGTAATATTAAAATCGAGCTTTGTTTTCAGCATTGCAATTTGATCACAATGAAATTAAGTAAAGGCCAGCAAAATCAATAGTTTATGAATAAATAATGACATCTATCTAAAGAAATTAAAATATAATATTTAAAATCAAGCATATTATAATAACATAGAAATTATTTATGTTGTATAAATATTAAAGAATTTTTATTATCCATTATTATTAACAGATAAATAGATGAATTACAAATGTAATATTAAATATTACTTTTATACAAATGAATTACTACTATAGGCACAATCTGGGAATGGAAGTTATGTACATAATATGTTGATAAAATCAGTGTATATGATATTTCTGCTTCTCAGCAGGTATTTTGAATTTTCTGATTTCATAGCAGATGATGGAGTTTCTGCTACAAAATCAATTGCACTGCACAGTATAGCTATGTACAGTGCATTCCAAAAAGGTATTCACTTAAGCAGAAGATGTTGAGCTTCCTTACAATACTTACAAACCAATGAGATTAATCAGTTCAGATGCGAATTTGAGTTTGCAGGGCTTTGGATGATTCCATTTATTTTTTCTAAGCAACAGGGTTAGGTAGGCTTAATGACAGGTGTTTAATCATTTTATCCGAAAATTGATTTTGAGCATTTATTAGGAAAGTTTCAATTTATTATTTACAAGTTAATCTATGTTATTATTAATTTAGCCAAAATGCAGCATTATATGGTCGTAACTATATGAGTAATTAAGAAATAAGTTGTCAAAGCATCAAGAAAAGCACTGGCAATAGCATAATGGTGACCACAGGAAGTATTTTATTTTATTGTTTTATTTGAAAATGCATTAAGATGTTTTATTTGAAAATGTATACTTCTTTCTGCATTTGGTAATAAAATTAAAAACTGTTCCAAACGATTCTTATTGATAAAGTGTTTAATATTTGTTGATTGACCAAACAATAAAAACTAAATGATATTTATTTCATATCCATGACAACTTTATCATCAGTTTTAAAAAAGAAAATATAAAAATTGAATATGTGTGTCAAAATGAATTTTGTGTTATTATGTCTGTTTTAGTTTTCTACTCATTTTTCTAATAAGAGTTTATATTTATGTTGGATAGTCAAATTTATAGTTTATAATACTTAATTAACGTAAAAAACTGCATAAATACTTATAATATACAATAAATAAGTTCAGCACTAAACAGCAGTGTAAATAAATACTTTATTCAAGTACTCCGCGCTAACGTTTTCGGCCGTGAAGCCATCTTCTGGCGCTATTCAAAACAGACTACAATTGGATGATAAGTTAACAAACTGTTCAAATAATGAACACTTTTGCGAAAGATTTTTATGTTCGGATAACAAACACAAATTCAGATAACAAACTCTTCACAGAACAAACTGTGGGATCCACAGACTGAATGAATGACAGGTTGGCCGGATGGCTGCCTGGCAAAGTTGTGGCTTACCATCCTGGAGGATCTCATTCCCACTCCTCCAATTTTTCAGGAGGGGTCCAGGCCCAGTTCGTTGAACCTCATCCTTCAACTATCTGGTTGACCCCATCATAGTGTTGGCCAACATGTGATGAGCTCTATAAATAGCCGCCATCAGATAAAAATATCTCACAAGGATATGGCAGCTTAACTAACCTAATGGAATGACAGGCTTAGTCCTTGCACATTCATGGACATATGGATAAGGATGGGAGAATAGTAGTTTTTCCCAATTAAAATGAACTCGGAGACAATTTAAAACAAATCAAAGTTTTATTAAAGAAGTTAAGAGAGAAATTTTACAACATTTTGGTGTTAGAATGCACCCATACCAGAATGAGGTCAATAGGCTTGGGATCTCTACAACGACAATGCTATTAATCATTTCCAAAAAATCCCTGAAGAAGACAGAAAATCAATTGACATTGGGCAGATTCTTTAATGGAAAATAAACATAATAGATTAAAATGCAAGAATATGTATGTATATATAGAAAATAAACATATAGATGAAAATGCAAGACTATGTATGTATATATTAAGTTATTATATATAAATAAACATAGTAAGAAATTATATAATTATTTGTTGATTTTTTTTGGGTCTCCAAAACGAATTAATCAAATTCCCATAAAAACCTATGGTAAATCGATGATTGGTTAATGAACAATTTGGATAATGCACATTATCTTGGAATGGATTATGTTCGTTAGAACAATTTGGATAACGAACATTTTCTTGGAACGAATTATGTTCATTAACCGATCACCCTCTGTATATATATATATATCCATTATCTTGGAACGGATTATGTTCATTAACTGATCACCTAATGTATTACAGATAACGAACATTATCTTAGAACAGATTATGTTTGTTAACCGATCACCCACTGTACTACTAATAAATCTAGTTATTATAATTCATAAAACATTGCTTTCATTCTCAATATGAAATCTTTTTTCAATTTAAACTTCAAAAAAATCATGTTTATGCCAAATAAAGGAATATATAAAAAACTTTATATATAATTTATATATAATATATGGTGGCAAACAAATATGATATATTTATATTAGCATATTAGAATTTAAAAAAAATAAATCTATGAACATTATACTTGTAATTACCAATATTTAAAATTTTAAAAATGATATTAGAGCATGTTATCTATTTACTCAATTCATAATTAGAAAGTCTGCCTGGACTGAAATAATGAGCAGTGTTAGTCTTTTCAGTTCAGAGTGTTGTAATTTACCCACCTCATTCATATACCTCACCCCTATTCTTAGTCAGAACAGACCCGTCCATTTTTAGCTTCCACTATGCATGTTCAAACTGACAGACTTTATAAACCAATCAACTTCCGGTAAGCTCAGCCCCTGCGAATCAGGTGAACACCTTTTTGGAATGAACTGTACATAGGATAAATGTCTTTTTATGAATATTTAGCATTTATTTATTGTAATTAATGTTCATATTTTCAATTTTTTTTTGATATTTAATATTTCAAAAAAAACTTTCAAATCCAGGAATTTGTAAATTGAGAACTACCTGCATTATATAAAAATTAGAAAAAATTTTTTTAATGATTAAAAAAATTTTTGTAATTTTACTAAAGTCATTGAAAAAATGAATATTGATGAATAAAATTTGGTTCTTTAAAAATAACTGAACTGATTGCAGTTTTATTATCTGTTTGTTATAAATATCTATTTAAAACTAAAAATCTTATTAATAATTTTTAATAAAAAAAATAAAATAAAATGATTTTCGCAAGTTTATTTTTCATTTTTATTTTTATAAATTCTATTTTTATAAAATTAAATTTAAAGAAATTATACATATATATGAAATTTTATTATTCATAAAAACTTTTCGCATGATTTGATCAATTTTCAATGATTTAAAACATTTTTTAAAGTGCATTATGACGAAAAAATATTTTAAAATATGGATATTTTATGCTTGGAATAGTAACTAGCTTTTCAATAAAATATAATGGAAACACATTTCAATATTTAAACATAGAAGATATAAATGCAAATACAATATTTCAGCTACAAAAAATATAAAAAAAAACGATTAAAATATTAAAATGAAGTTTGGTTTAAAAAAAATTACATTTTAAATTCACAGAATTAAATATTAAAAGTTTTTAAAATAATATTTAAAAAAAATCGCAAAATTAATGTTTTCAAATAAATTTCGGTATAAACTATTACATTTTCTGCTGTAACGTGGTTTAAAATTATAGATATTGGCATTAAGAACGGCTGAATTCTCAAATTGAAAAGAGTAAGAGCAATATCAGAGAACAAATACGTTAACATGAGTTAGAACCATACCAAAAAGAAATAGTTTACACAGTTAAATCGTTCCCTTTTTCAAAAGCATGCTTTTCAAAATGTGTTGCACCCCAGAGACTAAAGATATGGTCTGCAGTTGCTGAGGTTTCTCAGAGATGAATCGATGATCGTCGACACGAAACTCACACTTAGTCCTGGCATTTGTCTTCTATCCTATCTGGAGAGTTTCTTGATATTGTAACATCGTTACATTACGTTATCACCTCCAGTGACAGTGTGAGAAATGAGGTTATTAGTTGAGCATTGGGGAAAGTGAGGTAAGTCAAGAAGTTACACCGTCTTACGATTGTTGTTATCTTCATCACAAATATTTATTTCTGCATTAGATCCGTTAACACCAAAACACAATATCTAAAATTGTAAAAGGAAAACCGAATAACCGCTTTTATTTTAAAATTATCCTGGATGAACTTTCAACGTTCCTAATACGTAAACATTGCTTGATGCAAATGAAGTATTTGAAACTCTTGTCACGCATTTAAAAGTTTTTTTTTATTTTCTTAATAATAAACATATTAAACTTTCATTTTGTTATTTTTAATCATTATTTATTTATATAAAAACGCTTTTAAAAGATTAAAAAAAAATAATAATAATAAAATAAAATTCCGTGTTCCATAAGAATAATATCAAACTGCCAAGTTGTACTTTGAAATGAAGAAGAATCAAAACTGTACATTATCTTAAATTAAATTTTTCAAAACATATTTCCTAGTTAATTGAATAAAAGTGTTTTCCACGTTTCAACTGCTTACAAATAAATGTTTTCGATATTTTATAAATTAGCTAAAATTTAATATAAAAATTTTAAATTTTTTTGCATACTTTAAAACAGTTGAAAATTGAATTGTAATTTTAATATAAATAAATTAGTCATGGAGAAAAACAAACGAAAGTAGTAGCAAATTTAATAGTTGTTCGGCTTCTCCGTCGGATAATGCACTAATGTTGGAAAACAACAATTACAGGGGCAGTCGTTAATTAGTAGTTATAAGATACATCTAAAGTGCCACTCCAAGCATGTAGTTTCAGCCGTTCCAATGTCTAATGTGTAACAAGGTTGGGATAAAACAATTTTGAATCATTTCCGCTTTATTATTAGCATAAGAGAAAAAATGATGAAAAGAGAGAGAGAGAATAGATTATTAATTTAAATTTGGTAACATTGGAATGCTTTTTATATAACATTTTCTGTAATTAATTATCTCTCAAATTTGAGAAAATTCAATTACTTGTTAATTGGATTTTGAAAATATAAATATCGATTTTTATATTTTATCTAAAAACATTTGAAATTTAGAAATTGGTTATAAATTATTTTATATTTATTTTATGATTAGATCGTTATTTTTACGGTATCATCATCTCAACAAATTGACAACCATTCCAGCAATATCAATTTACAAACTTTACAGAAGCTATTTAGAGACTTAGAAACGAAAGAAAGGTAAGGAAGAAGGGAAAAAAGTCACCAGGCAACACATAAACCTTATCTCATAGTGGGACCTCACCCTGATTTTATTACGCATCATAAATATGTCATTACATTAGTGAACAGGGAGGGTCAAAAAAGCCAACACTGTGGATGGTAAAACTAAGATAAATGTTATTATACGAAAAGGCGCCTTGTTTTAATAGGTATGCTGAACTTGGTGAACACGAAGCAATTCTGATGTATCATTAATCATAAGCACGTCATCTTTTGTTTGCGTGCAGCTTAAGAACCGCCAACACTCTTTACAGGTACAGTGATTTCTTACTGAAATACAAAACAGAAAATCTATTATAAAAAATACATATACATGATTACAAAAAACAACAGCTATCAAATAATTGTTGTACTTTAATCTGATATCCGGTTGTTAGCTAAACTCTCTAAATAAAATTGGACAACTTTCGTTTTCTACAAAATTAGAGCCACTCTATGTATACTTATAAAGAATGCAAATGAATAGTTGTGGTTGTTCGCTTGTAAGAACGATGTATGAATTATAATAGCGATAATGGCACACAGAAATAAAATGGGACATTAAATTGCATCGTATGATGTTCGGTGTTTGTACAGGAAAGTTGAAAATTTCATTACGCGTGAATGATACGAAACAGATTTCATTGTTTTGATATATAATTTTATCAGATTAGTAACACCAAAACTTTGGCGAGAGTGAAAATTTGTAGAGCGATCAAAAATGAAAACAAAAAAGTTTTGTATATATAGTATATATATATATAGAGATTGTATTTGTGGTCTAGATTACTTTTTAACTTTTCGCGATTGCTTAGGAGAATTAAATGAAAAATAGAAGCAATCAATGTATTTTTATGAAGACAAAGTGAAGCTTTTATTTAGGGTCGTGGCAGATAATTAATCAACATTGCTCGCTTCTTATTAAGGGTTTACGAGTTTAACCGTAATTATGTAAAATGTAATAGAGGAGTTTCTCGAATGTAATATTACCAATCGATTGGAAAATTTATCTTCACGATTGTCGAGAAAAACGCATTAAAATGAATGAACAATTAACATAAATTTTAAAATTTATTCCCAGAGTAAGCTTCTGTAAATTCCGTGGATTAATCAGTATCTTTTATTATCAGAATTATTTTCTTCCGTAAAGCCTTCAAACATTCCTGGATACAAAATGAAAAATACAAATTATTTCTGATAAAAGCAGAATCTATTTTAAAAAAGAAAAAATGACTTCTTATTTCATATCTTTCTTTAACTAAATCAAATCGTAGTTCGATTTTTCTGATCATTTCTCCCTTAAGACAAAAAGTCGCCCAGCACTGTATTCCAGCAGTAAAATATTTGATGGAAGCGTAAAACAAGCTATAATAGGTAGTGGTTCCCGACTGGAATAAAATCCCGAAAAGTCACAAACGGAACAAAATTTAAACTTTTGTTAAAGCAACTAAAAGGACGCAATTCACTTCTCAATATCTGAAATTTTATTGTGAAACTACAAAAGAAATTTCTGAATTTATGAAAAGACTTTTTATAATATGACAGTCAAATGTGCTTAAATGACAGTTTACAAATGACACAATCCATCTAATGATTCCTCCAGAGATAGAAACTGCAGTCTGCAAGAGACAGTTAATGACTTAAAGATATGTTCTTTTTTATTAGCATTTACTCGATATAATGCTGCAGATGGAGTTCGCCAAATAAATGACCAGATCTAGCAAAGATTTATACTTTTCTATGCCAAGTAGATAGATATTCTACATTTTATGTTTTGCAAAAATTAAGCAGTGCAAAAATTTTTCTCTGTTTCGTAAATTGAAAAAAAAATTGTACTATTTTACAGATTCCATTTATTTTACCGAAAGGTTTTTAATTTAATTATATATCGTACCTTCTATACTCGCAGACTTCACTTTTTGTAGCATCATAAATATAAGATAAGAAATAAATGTCAAAACAATAAATATAAAACTACAAAATTCAAAAATATAATAAGTTTATTATGAAATGTTAATTAAGTATGAGTATATTGTTAGTTTGAAGAAGTAAGCTGTAAAAATGGACATTCCACAATTTCAATCTTGGCTAAATAGAAGTAATGTACTCAGAGAATGTCTTGACCTCACAATAGGTAATTGAAGTGGAAGGAGATCGTTCCGATAAACTTTTTCGCCAATTGGCAGACAACTTATTCTGTTTTGCGATAAGACATTCCACGTTCATTTCTTTCTGAGCTGATAGGTTGGTGACATCAAAGTTGTAGCATGGCCAGGAAGTTCTTATCTGTGCCAGGCTACCCTCCTACGCTTTCTATAGTTTCCTTAGTGGAAAGTTGCTCCGCAAAAGCCACTGCTGACCCAAGACCCTGTCAAGCTGAACAACGACACCTGCCATTGCTGGAGACATGCTAATGAAGGACACCGCAACAAAAAGAACAATGAATCTTCATTAAATGTTCCGGACATCACACCTCATACATATTTCATTGACGTTTCGCTTCGCCAGCTTTGTATTGTTGTTAATTCTATTTGCATCTGTAGATAATGTCAAGTAACAGTAGCGTTCTAGACATTTCGTAATGTAAGTCAAGTGTAACAAAAAGTTTACATTGTAGATGGTTTCATCGGCTGGCGGGTTTATGTCTTATCAACCGGTACTGTTTTAGACACTTACTAAATGTAACACGCTTAATTATTAAGATAAAAAAGTAAATTTTGATTACGCTTCATTCAGCGTAAATTTTGAACAAGAAAGTAAAATATTTATTAGTTATTTTACACGGAAATTAATTTGACGAACAACAGTTATATTTCTTCGAGGGTATATAATAATGACTCGGCTTTCGTTAGTTAATGTACAATGAATGTAGTCAAGAATATCCATCAGGTTAAATAGAGTAGTTCTCGTAAAGCTACTCTATATAGCTAGACGGTCCTCAAATGTGGCCACTAGAGATTTAGTGTACTGTCGCAGAGTATAAAGTTACTTCTGTTATTCATTTAGTTTGGCTGAAACTATCAGATCGCCAAACCGTGTGTTCCTGTGGCTGCACAAGATTGACTTTCGTGGTCGCAGGAAGACACTGTTTGGCGATCTGAGAATTCAAGCCATAAAGGAGACGATTAATTTCCTTCTAACAGCGATTTTGATCATTAGACTTCTTTATATAATTTACAGCTCGAGTAAAAAAACTAATTAATTATTTTTAGTCGCCAGTATTAGGAACTTGGCGCAATTTGTTACATAGATTTTTTTTTCTTTTGTAGATTTCTGGTAATATAAATACAGATTGGGTTTAATCTCAAACTTTGCTCAGGAATTAGTTGTCAATTAAGTTATTTTATGTTCAATATATTAAATTTAATTTTAAATTTCTGAAAGGTGAATAAATTGCAGATTAATAAATAAATGTCAAAACAATCCTGCGATTTATGTTGTAAGCAAAGAACTATTGTAGCTTGTAGGCATATTTTAGCGTGTTACTGTTTGTTTATGTACACAAAGTCTATCATAACTTGATTTTTATTCTATTCTGATAAGTAACATCCTTAATTTGGAAGATAAAAAAAATATGATTATGTCGAGCTATGTTTATGAAGCCAAAGCAGTTTCCTGTTTAATATTTTCTACCATAGAATAATGGATGTACATCACAGAAAATATTACTGATAATATTAATTAAAATGAAAGTTCAATTAAAATTTTAAAATTACAGATTTATTTTTAAATGCACGTTTTTATCATTCATAATGTTCCATAAGAAAAACACAATGACATCGATGTTTATATCATGAATAGAATTAATAAATTTGCATCATATAGAATATAAAAATGAAAAATTAATCAGATGAATTTAAAACAATCAATTAAATGTCACCCATATTATATTTATATGGGAAATTAATTAATAAAACGGACTAATGTATGATATAGGATTCTCAAGAGATATGGGAAGCCCCATGTGAGTATTTAGTAATGAGGTGGCGACAGTTATGGCTGCCACGCCATGATTATGACAGGAGAGTTGTTAGAGTACTGACGATAATAAATAGACTATTGATAGCTGTAATTAGGCCAGAGCTACACTGATCGACTACAATTTGGTAATTACAGTGTCACGATGCTTTCGTTATTCGCTGTTTCCCATCTCGCATCTCGGAGACGTTGCACCCTGTCCTAATGGCGTCTTAACTCAGATAACGAGGTGAGTTAATGGTGAGTCGAAAAAAAAGAAAGTACATCTACTAACGTGTAGGCAGCATGGATTTGTTTCTTCATCGATAACGAACTGTTTAAGTACATTACTTCGAATGATACTTGTATAATACAGCAGAAATTAACGAACTCGATAAAAATATTCCTAAAATTTAATTAAAAATTTAAGCACCAGAAAACAAATAAATCAAATCTGTATAATTTGATATAAAAATCTGAAGTTAAAAAAACAAGTTTACTTTAAATGTAATGAAGTTTACTTGGGTAAGGGGAAAAAATTAATTTTTCTTTAACGAAAATATTACTTTCAATAAAACTCTTAAAAAGTAAATTTAAAACTGACACTAATAGATACGAAGCAAGACTCTTAAAAAGAATGGTGATTTCAGACTTTATTTACAGTATATAAAAAATAACTTCTTAACTTTAGATCGACAGTTTGAGTGTACTAGAAAAATCTTTTAAGTGCAGTTAAAAAGTATCAAAGATAAAAGTAACACACCTTAAAAAGAGGACCCAGGCTGTCAGTGTTAGAAAAAAATGCTTTAAAAGTCTTACATTCCGTCGTTATAAGGGACTTTTAGCTGTTCTGAAATATTGCATTCTTGTGCCGGAGGTAGTATTCGACCTGTGTTATTTCATAGAGTCCGTATTATACTGCCTAGTGGTTTACTCTGTAAATAAACCGTCTGTAAGCATGAAAAGAAGATCAAAACGTTCGAAACTGTTCAATCTCTGTCGGTTTGTGATTGAAAACTACCTCTTGTGACTATTATTTCAAACAATTGTTATAGAACGTTTGTTCTTTCAAAAACCAGTTTTCTCTATAATCCTATAAAAAGACACAGATCTATAAGATTAACCAGTATATTCTGTTGTCTTTATAAAAATTTTTTGCAAGTTATTGAACATTATATTTACAGAATCGTTTTGATACAATTCAATATTTTTTCCTATCTTTAAAATAAACGAATAAGGTCAAGAAAAATATTAAAAAAACAAAAAAGTAAAATAAAAGTCTATCTTAAAAAGCTGAAATAATTTATGGCACGATGTCAAATATCATATCTGGTGAAGGAAAAAAATGTAACATATTATATTTAGAAATTCTTCAAATATTAACTATTTATTGTTTAGAATATAAAATGCTATTCGCCATTTTTTGTTTTTTAAATATTAGGTGAATTTTCAAATATGAATTTTTAAATGCCAGAATCACTTTTAAAACAGACACGTGGCTTGGCATCGTATCAAAGTTAACCATGAAAAATTTCTTATATATTCTGTCTAAAAATTTGCAATTCAAAAAATATATATACATTTTTTTCCTTTTTACAAGTAGAAAGCTTCTAAAATAAAAACGATATCAAAGTTTATAAAAAAACATACAGAATATACCTGAAAATAAGTTAAATGACCTTCTAAGTAGTTTTTTTAATACAATTTTTTTCGATAATTATATTTATAAATCTGTTATGTTTATAATTTTTAATCTTTCTTTAATTTTAAATTCTAACCATACACACAGGAAAAAAAGAAATTTTAAGTGAAGTTTCAATTAAATTTTTAATGCAATTTATGTATTTTTGACGATATAAATAAATTTAAAAATAAGATATTTGTATAATGTTAAAAGATAATTTATTACGTTCCTTCCAGATCGGATGAATATCTGCCAAAACCAATCATTTAACAATCACTAAACTATATAAAGTTATGATGTACAACCGCAGTTTGGGAATATCAGGTTACTTTAACACTCTTAAGAGTAAGAAAGTTTGACAAGACTAACAATTTAACGACAAATGATGAAAATTGGAACATCTAAGTTACTCCATATATTCATGACTCCAGTACATTGGAAATTCGATCTAATTCCATATCTAATACTCGCACAGTCGTTTTCATTCCTCAATGTATTCATGTAAGATTTTTGTTTCTTTCGTACTATCGAATATTTTGAAAACTAATTAGGATTAGGCGGGAATCAATACTATTTATATAATAGAAAAAGGAATCCATTGAATAAGCTTTTATCCTTGCATGCAAGTGCATCATCGTACATTAACTTCAATCTGAGTACAATTGCGCAATTTCTTGGTCTTCTTCGTGATGGACAGCTGTGGACTTAATACGTTGTTCGCTTGGAAAGATAGAACAAATCCCTCGACTGGGTATGCTAGAGATAATGGAAGGATAAACATAGGCGTTTATTTGTCAGAGAAAATGACAAGACATGACATTCCAATAGTCTATCCTTTACAAATAATGTACAGCTTATTATATTCAACACAGAAATGTGAATAAATTCTCATTGAATTCTTTTGACTTTAAAATTTTAATATATTTTTGAACCTTAATTAAATTACTTCTTTTGAGTTATTCATACATGTGAGAAGCTTTAAATACAATTAAATTGTTTAATTACACGCGTCTAATATTTTTAATAACGGATATAAGCCACTATATGGATATCGGTTTGTAAAGTTTCTTGAAACTTATAAAAAAAATCATAGTCAATTCATTCTACTTTTTTTTTTGCTATAAAACAGAAATGTAATAAAATGATTTAAAGAAATGGATAATATATTATAAACATTTTGAGTATAAAATCGATTTGATATATTTGTTTATAACACGAATTCTTACTTTAAGAATTCAACAGATTTATCACATTCCTTTTCATATTACACATTTCTGGATGCTATATATTTTCGTGTCATGATTTCGGTTTTAAATTTACTGTAGAAATGGTTAGTCGTATATAAATTCTCGCATCTGGTAGCAGTAAAGTCAACAACATTCGGTTCGTTTCCCTAATATATGTTACAAACCATATCATGGTTTTCAGAAATGGCGAATTTTTGAGAACCGGGGAGTATGGAAAAGTAAATTTGTTGGTGAAACGACAACGAGAAATCTAAGCATGGGTTAAGTTATCGCTTCCAGTTGGCACGATAACAGTTTGACTTGCTCTACCAATATTTCACGCTAAGCCACGACAGTTATTCACCTGGTGGACCTCAGTAATCTGTATCATCTCACGACCCGGTCTCTGGGTCATTCATCAAAACACCGACTGCGACTCTAATAAATCATGGGGTCCACCATTTCAGCTTTGACGTTATAGTTGCAGACGCTAACCTCTTTCTTGAAAGGAAATCCACAAAAAATCAAGTCACGAGATAGAGAGATCTATGAATCAGCTTATGTCTAACAATATGAATAGAAAGGGGGATTATTGGTTCGCTCTCAAATAAAAACAACAAAATTTGATTGTAAACATTCAGGAATTTAAGTTGAGCCCACTTCTTAACGAGATTTAATGTTGTTGGCGATTAAAAGAGTTGGTGACAGCATCAGTGAAATATGCGTTTTGAAGAAAAGATTATTTACAGAGTTACAACAGCAAAATAATGTTCATTTTTTCAAACTAAAATCTTTCTCCAATATATAAGGATAAAGTTCAAATTTTAACTTTTACATTAATAACTAATATAGAATATTTTTATTTATATTTGCTATTACCTTTCTAACATATTAAGATCAGTTAGAATTAGTTTTAAAAAATGAAAAAACACACACATACACACACACACACATATATATATATATTTATAAATTTAAAATTGATTTTTGGAGAAAATCCGGTAAGTAAATATATATTTCCTATTTTAAAGTTATTTCATATCTTTTATAATGAAAATCGAAACAAATATAATGCAAGTAATAATAAAGTATAAAAGTATGACCTAATATCTGAAAGAATAATTTCTGTATGCAGGAATAAAGAATCTTCTGAATTCTGGTGACATACTGACATATTAGTAAGTGGCTGGACAATTTAATAAATGATATATCACTAATTCTGTATTTGTACATGCTAAATTAAATAATTGATATCGCGAATAGGAATTGGCATTAATATTAAACAAAGTAGATGAAACTCAATTAATGAAAATTATCCTTCTAATCAGCAAAACTTCTGATCAAAGGTTACAGTCTGAAGCTATTCTTCTAAGTTCAGGGGAAAATATAATTGGATTTAGTTGTCTACAGTGTTTCGGTTTTCATTTCTCATTCTTGCTGTGGCTTCTTGAAATTCCAAGTCTGAGGCAACCTACCCTAGAGACCATTCTGTCCAGCTATGTTAACTGGATGAAGTTTTCTTGTATCAGCCTTTACTTTTAAAGAATTTTACAAGTTTCTAAATAGACATGATTTGTTTACATTCAATAGTAATTACTTACAGCAATAAAGTAGTACAAAAAATGATTATTGCCATTTTCTATTTTTGAAAATACATGGTAACATTCAAGAAAATTTTTTACCGATAAATATTATTTTTTTATTATTATTTTAAATACTATTTAAATACTAAATAAAAATATTATTTAGTAATTTCTTTAGAATACTTCAAACTTCGAATATTTAAAGCATCTTCAATAAATATCAATTATCTGTAATTCTTTTGGAATTATTTCACTTACGCTATTGTCAATTATCGGTACGCATAATGTTTAATTCACAGGTTTGAATTATGTAACATCAAAAGCAATAAAAGAGCAAACGTATTTTATATCCAAGAGTATTAAAAGCCCAATAGTGTTATATATTCGTGCAGATTCCCGACAACTATTTAATAATAGTCTCTAAAATGCAGGTACATACAGATCGCGTGCCAACATTCTGCATTCGATTTTCGCATCGAAAGAGAAAACGTACATGCCATTTACAAGTATGACCAACCATGCATCATGATTGAGTGTTGTCACCGCATTCTAATTGTTGGTGAAGACGAAAGGATGTGGAAATAACTAAACATGACCGATATTCGCTATGTTTATAATATGTCGAAAACATGTGGAAAAATCTTCATCTATTAGATAAATATCTTAATCTAGTTAATCTGTAGTCATTACTGAGATTACATTATCTCTAGTGCGATTCTGATAAAATTAAAAGCAAAAATTTTCCAGAAACCGTTAGTATGTTTTTATGTCGAAAAAGAAGCAGTAATTACAGAATAATCTGATTTACGATATATAGAAGAACTTAAAGTGAAGGTTAAGATAAAGTTGGACTAATGCTTCGACTTTGTATGATAAAGAGTCGATTTACGCCTAAATTGTGAAGTTTTATCGAATTCCACAAGCATTCATTGAGAGCATTGGGTGTAATAAATAAGTTGAAAGTTACTCAACTATCATAAATTTGTGGTTTAGGAACGATATCACAGAGATAAAAATAATTTTCTGCTTGAAAATTATTTAAATTATAAATAAAAATGAAATACTTTTTAAACCGTTTCTTGTATTAATTTATTTTGTTCTAAGATGTCAAATCTATACTTGTCACGCCGCTTAATAATTAAAATTCATTTATTGTAATAGAATTTTTAGAATATTTTTCCGCTCAGTTTTTTCTGGAGTTGATTGTATTCCATAAAAACTCTAATATAATCAGTTTAAATTGGGAGAAAGATCAGGCCCAATCTAAAACCTTTATGTACATTTTGAGTCAGGAAGAAACAGATTGTGCGACGCAGCAAATCATGTTATCCGCATTCAGTTCGATTCCGAGTTGCCTCAACAAAAAAAGACAGCAATCAATCAGGAAAAGGAAGAACAGGTGGCGATTGTTGTCCTGCAGTACCTGCAAGAGAGCTGGACTTGGTCCGATTGAAGAAACCGCAATTGACGCCACTAATTTCGTCTGGCAAGTCTGAAAAATCTGATTTTCTGCGTACTATGGTAGTGTGGACGATGTTTGACGCCTGCAACCATCAATTCAATCGTTCACTGCTCCAATGGACAAAAATTTTGTTATCTGATGTTAGTCTCTTTCTTCATGCAAAATATAAAATTTGTAGTAAACGTATAAAACTTAAATCATTTTTCAAATAAAAATTTTAAAGTACTTGTTACATTACTGCTTTTTATTTTAATAAGAAATATGTAAATAGATGATAATCGAATAAAAAAAATTTGCTGCATAAATTCTCACAGATAATTTCTATTTTCATTAAATTATTTAAATTAGGTAACAATAATAGAATAAAGATATATTGTGCTTATAATTATGAAATAAATATTTCAAGTTTGCAAAGCAATTTATCTCTTTTCCATTAAAGATATCTCGGAAAACGATATGGTTGTTGTTGAATCAGTTAAAGTAAAATTATCAATAATTGAAAACATGTTACTAAGCATGAAATCCCTCGAGATAACATTGAGTCAATTAAATATGAAAGAAACATATTCTAATGTTATTGTTTAGGTTCTATCAATAAAAATGGAAGAGAATATTTGTAACAAATAACCGGAGAATCATGATGATAAACAAATGTTTTCCTAACGCAATTATTCGAGTTTTGTTGCGAAACAACATCGATGAATAAGTATATCTATTTAATTATTTTTCAAAAATACAGTATTGGTTTTTTAGGAAATTATTTAATATTTTTAATGTTTACTTCAAGAATTCAATTTCCAAAGTAATTACTTAAAAAGTTTTTCATAAATAAAAAAAAATTTTAAGAGAAAAAAACTTATTCTAATATAAATAAAGCAAATTATATTAGCATCAAACTCCTGTTTAATACCTGTATCTCAAATATTTAATATATGTAATTTAATAACTCCTATCGCATTTTTTTTACATAAATTTACTAATTATATTGCTTATTGTTTTAAAAATGTATGAAATATCTATTATAACGTGATCATAGAAATGTCGAAGAGAACTGTAGTTGTTCCATTTAATTTGATTTAAACATTCATTTAAATACTAAATAATTCAATTTAAAATATTATATATAGTTTCCGAACTTAACTTGTTTTATCACTAATGACTTTTTTAATTTTAATAAATTCTTTTGAGAATTTTTATATTTATAATTTCATTAAAATGAATTTAAATATTAGAATATGTCATACGCTTTATGTAGTGTATAGAATAATAGCAAGAAATTTGTTTTATATTTTTGGTAAAAATGACTCTTGTAAAAGCATAAAATAGATTAAATTATTAAAATATCATACTTTATTTAATGATTTATATTTTAAGTTGATTATCTATGCTACATAATTTAGAAATTTAGCTTAATTTACTCCGAAAAGAAGCACTATATAATATACAGTATACAGTACATAATAATAAGGCGACTACAATAAATAAAAATGAATATCAAAAATTCTCCTAGAATCTGAGTCCAGAAATGGTTTCAAAAATTCTTATAGTAGTCTGAAATTCAAATTTCACAATTCAAACGACGCGAAAAATATGACTATCATTACTTTTGCAACGAAATGGTCATCTTTGTCGCGTCGCTTGAGTCGTGCGAATCGTATCGCGTCATCGCGCGATCCAAATTTTGCGATTTATGACAGTATCGCAAAATTTTAATTACTGTTTTGTTTATTTTTCGTGAAAATTTAAGAATCATAACAGTTAGAATTCCAAAATAAATTAATTATAATTTCATTTTTTTAAATTTGAACTTTAAATATTTCATTTTATTTCTTTAGCAATGATTAAAGTATTTCTTACACATATTTTTAATCAGTGCTAAAGAAATAAAATGAAATATTTAAAGTTCAAATTAAAAAAATGAAAATACTACGCAAAAAAATCTTTAATAAATCAAAATAAATTAAGAAATTTTTATAATTAATACATAATATTGTCTTTAGTAGAAGAAAAAAGGAGTAAATAGAAGCTAAAGAAAGAAATAATTTTACAAAAAAACATTTATTAAAAAACATTTATTATAAAATTAAAAAATGAATCGATTCACCTAATATAACTCCATATTATATACAGTATATTTATAATCTTATTTTATCTTTAAAACCGAATAGTTTTGAATTGTTTGCTTCTTTTCATAAATATATTGAAAGTAGGAAATAAATTGTGAATTTATGCCGGAGATCAACTTAAAATAAGATTATTATTCATGATTACCAGCTATCGTTTCTACATATTACTCTCCTGTCCTTAAAGAAAAATTACAATACAAGTGAAAATAACAAATATAATAAGTTTTAAACAACATCCACAACTAATAGGCCTACAGCTATAACATGGAACCTAAATTAAAAATTTATCTAACGTTGCATTAAATTCTCAAACTTAAAATCAATTTACCGGAAAAAATATTTTTATTACTACGTAGAACGGCGAAAAAAATAGCAATTATAAAAATTGGCCTGATTTGGAATGTTATCTTTGTAACGTAATTTAGCCTATAGTAAATTAGCTGAATTTGCTGCACATGGTAGTACGATACGTTTTTAATATTTACAAAATTTTTCAGCTGTTTGACCAAGTTTTACTAATGCTTTATTTCACAGGAAAAAATGATTTTTATCTACTCACTCATTCCCAAAATTATGATAAAGTTTGTTAAGTTTTTCTGAAATAAAGCTGATTCGGTGAATAACGTAAATTGTTGACAATGGAAAATGTTGGGATCTGAGAAAATTCTTATATTTCTTTAAAATCCATCTAATTATTTTCCACCAAATAACTTAAGTTTATTACATATCAATTATTCATCTTCGCCATATATTGAAATAAATCGTTTCATGTCATTAGCAATTTAATTGTATAGCTCATAATCATGACAACTCATTGGTAATTTGCCTCATAACATATGCAGTAGTGGAATTTCAATGTTAATTACGATCAAGCTTGTAGATAAATAACTGTAGATATATAACAAATATTAATTTTATATTTCAGAAATCCTTGATATGCCTTTAGGTTAAAGGATAGAAGAGTATTATTTCTCCAATAAAGTTTCATTAGAAACGCTTTTAATCATCTTATCCTAAGGCATAAAAGCTAAAATTTATACGAAGTCAGATTTAACCATTTAAGAAATAATTTGTAATATTTAATTTAAGAAAATAGAACAGAAGATATTTCAATAAACGTAAACATATTTGAGAAAGGAAAGAAGATAATTTAAATAAGTAGAATAAAAAATATAGAATATATATTAATTTAACTATTATAGCGACAAGTTATATTAATATCAATTAAATGTAAAGTTAGTACAGCACTGCTCTTTAAACTTAATTTAAAGTATATATTTGACGTTCTTAACAAGATAATATCGATGTTAAGAATTAAATTCTTAGTAAGATTATTAAAAATTTACGTGTATTAAATTTTTAATTTTGTAAAATCTAATCTATGGCCAACTAACAGCAATCCTTTGCATGCTGATGGAAAACAACGCCCTTTAGAGAATTAAAAAAAAAAAAAAAATAGATATATTTGGTGTCTAACTTTGTCCACGATTCGCAGAAAAATAATAATATGACGATTTTTCACTTTTATGCAAAATTTTTTTTTTATTTTATTTGAAGACAGTTTCGAAAAATATATATATACTGTTCATTTAAAAGACTAATGCCGACCGGTTAAGATTACTTAGAAAAATTGATTATCCAAATATGACCTATCATCAATTAGATGACGTTCTATGTAAGACAAAGATTTTGATAGATCTGTTATAATTGAGTTACGGCTTTTCGATGATGGTTTTTACATTACTGTATTACAGCCTCACTTGATCTGACATAATCTGCTTATTACTCACGATGAAGGAGCTTACAAGATGTGCACCTGCGAATTCTTGTATAAAAGTCAGGAAACCTTTTACAAATTGCTAACGACTATTTACCTTAGTTGTATCAAATTACAAAATTTCAGATAAAGTTCATTTTGAAGTGTTAGTAAAAAATAAGTATAATTTTAATAAAAATGACATTGTTTACAAGAAAAATTATCTTGAAGATTTTTGATGCGTGAAAATAAAACAGCAAAATAAGATGGCGATGTCAAGGATTCTTTTCAATTCCTTGCACGGTTGTTGATTTCTGTATAAGAATTTTATCTATATTGTTAGAATCTTCTTTTACTAGATACTGTATTATTACTTCTTTTTTCTTTTAATAAATCCTCTCAATGAATATTCCGAGCGGAATCAGAACTATCCAAAAGTGCTCATCGAGCATTGTTAGACCTCAAGAACAGTTTTTTTAGAACTCAGGTCTCGTTTTCGCTGAAGTTGGTCGCCAGCTGTGACCCTCTGGGAATTACTGTTGCTGTAAATACAATCATAAAGTCTTGTCATGCACGCATTGAAGAGAAAATGTTAATATTCTTGACAACGAGGACTAATGAATTGGCGTCAAACCAAGCAACGAACCGTATAGGAATCCTCACTATGGACGGATTGCCCTAATTTCAATTAACACAAAATAAATAAGCAAGTTAATATAATTATGCAATTTTGTTTATATTATTTGAAAAATACAATGCTTACACTTATTTTAAAGCCTATGAAATATATTAAATCGCTAGATAGTATGAAAATAATAAAATGATCGTAAATTTTTATGCGAAGAGCAATATTATCTATGCACGCTTAAATACAATGCAATATATAAAATTAATTATTACCATTTATGCACTAACATAAGAAAATTGGGGTTTGATTTTGGTATTCACACTATTTGATATTTATCTTAAAAATACATTTCTTGAATTAAAATTAAAAGCTATGCAGACTTATAAATTCAAATTTTTAAATGGTTAGTTTTTAATCTAAAATTCAAATTTATATTTTTGGAATATTTTATTCTTCTAAGTTAAATATCATTAATTAAATTTATTCTTGACTTACTTATTTTTTGATGTCATTCACATTGCACAGTAGATTGTATCTGATTTGACAAATAAGATTTATAAATGTTTGTTCTAAGAATCTGTTGATGCCAATCAGTGACAGGTTCCTGTCATCATCTTAGATATAACGAAACGATAAAAAAGGGATCAACGAGAATAAATCCAGGATCTTCCTGGTGATACCCTGACATGTAGAGTGAATTGTTAGACTGATTATATTAATTAAACAATTATCAAATTCTGTATCTGTATCACTAGGAAAAACCAAAAACTGAATACCAGGTTTTAATATTAGAAATTAAAAATGATTTACAAAAACTTAAAATGCAATCTATGTTTATGACTTTAAAAAATATTTTATGCGATTAAAGAAAATAAATATAGGCTCTCTAATCATAACTTCTAAGTCTAGCAATGTAAGATGGATTGCGATGGCAGGATATAATATTTAGATAAAGAAAAATGATATAACACACTAAAAAATAACTCATTTTTTGGATTTGTTATTCTTTAAATGGAACAATATTTATTATTTACAAGTGAAAACCAAAACATTTTCTAAGAAATGAGTTTCCTAGCACTATATCTGGATTAACTTATATATAAAAGTGATGAACAATATTTCATAAGTATATATTAAAAATTCTTATCACTATGATGAATATGACAAGAAAAACTTTTATGTAGGTACTTAAATAATTAGAAATTCTATATTTTTTTCCGAATAAGCGAATATATTTTTCCTAAATTTTATATTAATTCCATTACATAATTTCCATTTTGATAATATATTAGAAAATTCATGTCTGAACTTTTGCTATTAAGAACTTAAAATATTCCTAGAGTGAAGCGTAACTGTTGCACATAAAGGATTTTTTTTCCAATTTCTTTTGCAAGAGATATGAAAGCAAATATCTTTCTTAAGAAAAGAAAAATTGCTCTCAACTTTTTTTGACAATATATCATTTATAACAAATTCAATTTTTTGTTTTTTCAAATTCGTTAATTCGCTTACTAGTGAATTTGTTTTCGCTATAAACAGAGAATTTATAATCAACTAATTTATAAAATAAACTTTATAATTATTTTCGCAATTTGAAATTATTTGAACATTCAAGTAAACTTATTGCAATATTTATTCAGTTTAATATTTCTATAATTTTTTTTTCAGTCGAAGGAATGATTCGGAAAGAAGCTTAAGGATATCCTGAAGACCCTCTATAAAGTTTAATATAAAGCGAAAAAATAAGATAATTTTTGACCGGTGGCATAAGAGCAATTCTGAATACAGCGAAGTGTTTCAGAAGGATCTCAGGTTGCCGATACATCATCAAAACATCTTCTTCGATGATGAATTAGCAGGAGGTGCTGGTTTGGTGTGTCCAGTCCAACCCGACTACGTGTCGATTGGAGTATATCCAGGCAGTCGAATGCTGACAAGAAGATGGATGAGACCGGTGAGGATTCACGGACGGCAAAGTCCGTCTTGCGATGAAAAACGCCTAACCATTTATCACTCGAAGAAATGTCGGAGATATGAAGTTGGTATTGTAGGACAATTTCCAGACGCTAGCGGCTAACATCCAATCCCATTTGCCTCCTGACGATATTGTAGGAAAAAACATACTCTCTTCTGTATATATACCAACTTCTATATAGTTTATATAAAGCTAGAGTGTCTACTATATGTTCTATAGAACAAAGATACTAGAATTCATTCGGTTAGATTTTCATGTATCAAACAGAGGATTTACTTCCTTCTTCAGATATTGGAAACTTTGATCTCCTGCTGTGTCACGGATAACTTTTCGATATTAGCTCCGTTGTTTTTCTATTGAACGACTTTTTAAACTAGATAGTATAATAATGCGAAGAATTTTCGGAGAGTTAAGCTTCTGAAACTACCTTAAAATACATTTTCTTGATTAGCTATAGTTCAGTTTAGAGGATTATAAAAGTTTTACGTTCATTATCTGCTCGATATCGACGATAAGAAAGTCTTCAGGAAAACTAAAAGATATAAATCAACAGCAAATTAATCCCATATGGACTTCATTTTGCCACCTTAGAACCACACCTTGACCGTATGCCATCATTCAACAACTCTCCTTGCAAAGTCTAAAACCACCGCCCACTTTTACTTTCCACCCCTCGAAAGTTCAAATCACATCGACTAGTCCAATTGCCACATGAGATGAGGAAATTCGAAGAATTCTTTATCATACTGAGACTCGTTTACAACCATTTGTTTCGATTACGTGAATATGTTATAGCTACGAAGATCCTTACGAGAGATAGTTTCATGCAAATCCTTGTCTGTAATTGAGTTTTCGTTATTCTGCTTTTTTGTGTCTTTACGACTTTGTTCGATTTGTAAAATCAATACTATTAGTATGTAAACATTTGCAAAAGCACATCGTCTAATTTAATTTGCTTGAAAGTTATTTTAAGTATGTTAAATAGTTTCTTTGCAATCAAAAATGATTTAGAAAGTTACAATTCAGGCTATTAAATTGAAAAAAAATTTAATAAAGTAAAACAATGCTGTAATGTTTTTATACCTTTTACTCAGTAGTTTTTACAATAAAAAGAAAAATATACTGTTAAACTTTTTTCTTTTATAATGTTGAATAAATCGATATTTTTAATCTTGCATTCAATTAAATTATAACTCTTTTTTCTTTACTAAAAATTGGTTTGGTTATATTTAGCCAATCTTTAATTATTAAGAGATTAAATAAGGCAAATCGTTTTTTATATATTAAATATATTTTTCCACGTTTTATAATATTCATAAATAATCTTTGGTATAAAAGCAAATATAGTAATCAAGATCAAGAAATCCTTCTACTATTCCATTGCAATTTTTTCTTTCTTTTCTTCTTCTTCTTTTTTTTATAAATTCAACCATTCGTTCTGTGCCGATAAAACTCACAGGCTAACACTACACTGTTTTTTGTTTTCTATCTATCTAGATTTTCTTTATTTTTCTTCCGAATGTTCTATATAAACCTCCAAAGAAATATCGGTATTTTGTTTTATATCATTTTTATAAATTTTTAAGCGATCCACTTAGATTTCTTATATTTACTTTTAATTTTTGATTTATATATAGCCCATATTAATTTTAAAGATGATTTCTGACTACGTTTGACATATCTCTTAAGTTTTCTGATCGCTTATTTCGAAATAAATGACCCAGTAGAAGAAATATCAAGATATAGCAAATGACATAGAAAAACATGATAATAATCACAACGTTCTGGCTGTTAAATATGCACTTCTCGACCTTTATGGTCAGGAAAGTCATAAAATCAATTTTTTTAAACCATCATCAAGATATATTTTGCACATTTATGAAACAAAATTGGAAATTTATATAATAATCCACTGTTTTTATCATGCAGCGAACTTTCGATACAAATAATTCTATCGAATGAAAAACATCGCAAACGTTCAAAAAAATTTTTATACTACGAAGAATATTTTAATAATATTAGTTGTGAACATTCTAATAAACAAGAATTTTTGTGATATACAATATCTGAAGAATTTTAGTTGCTTTTAGAAAACTTTGTAGACGTCTGGATGGACAATATGATATTGAGACTTTCAGTTCATGTTATCAATATCTTGTTTGACAGCATAGATGCAATTCTTAGTAGAATTTTTATCTCTGTCTTCATCGCAAATTTGCTATGATTGTCAAGATAGAAAATATATTTTATCACTAGGAATATCACGTAATAGTCTCAAATTTGGATTACTATTAAATTATATGCATTTAAAACGTAGCATTTATCAATTATTACATAGAATGGTACAAGAAAGTTATTCGACCGTATAATTCTGAGAAATAAAGTTTTATATATATATGTATATATATAGAATTATGAGCCATATATATTCCGAAATGCCTTGAGCAGTAGTAATTCACCGTTCAATCAATCATCCGAAAAATCAGAGGGAGCAAAATAACTATCTTGGTTTAAGATAAACGCGAACGACATCTCGCAACATCGCTAGCGTGATTGTTATGAATGCGAGACGGATGATATCGTTCTGTTCATCAGTCGTCTTGTAAGGCTGTTTGGCTGTAAGTCCTTTGATGTACTACCATATCTGGTCGTGATATGTTGGAAGTAAGGACTTTTTTCAAATGGCACAAGGACTTTTGGATCATTTTGTAGAATCGTTAAGAATTTGATATAAAAATGCAAAAGACATAAAACTAGCCTTTGCATTGAAAGTCGAATAAAATTTGTTCTCCTTTATACGTTTAAATAAATGACGTTAATGCATTTAGATTATATTATATTGATTTTGGTAATTATCGATTTAAATTTATGAATTTGCAATAATCGAATGCAAGAGATTAATATTAAGGAAGAGCAGTTGGTGCAAGAAAGATGCGGGTGCACCGCAAGATATTTACAATCGGTATTGAAGACAGCGCTTGCGCATTTGCAATGTGGCTACTTGTCGAAGCTCATTCCATGAAATTCTAATGCCGAAGGATAAAATAGACCCTCCTATTCAGTATTCCACAGCGGATCACTGACGTGTTGAAGAGAGAGATATTTTCCATGAGTAGTAGATATTCTGAATTCAAACACAAAAATCGATAGGCAATTTTTTTTGTTACTTCGCCTAGTATTCGTTGATCGATTGGCTTGAGTTGTGAAATATTTATTGAAATGTCTTCGTGTTACACCAATGTTAAAAGTTCTTTTCATCCTTACCCAATTCAAAATATCAACTAAAACGCTTCAAATCTAGAGCATTAAGAGTTTACTCTGTTAGAAGTAAAGGAAGAAGAAGAGGGAAAAAATAAAAGATATTGCTTTGTGTTGTTTTTAAACGAACCGAAAAAATTATCGGTATAATACAAAAAGTAATAAAATTGATGAAATACCAAAGAAAACTTTATCTCTAATAATTTCTTAGAAAGAATTTCAATTTGACCATTTCGTCCACTTTCGTTACACAGAATTTGTCACAAGAGTGGAAAAAATTAATTATCTTTTATTTATTATTTAATAAACTTATATAAAAAAGCAATCAAAATAATTTTTTCGTTTAAAAGCTAAGTTAACTTCAGCAGCTTTCAAAAATTTGAATTAAAATATCTTTAAATATTTTTCTTAAAATTTATAAGCATGATTGGTGTTAACAAAGTACTTAAACTTCCTTCACTGTTATTTTAAGTTATATTATACATCTTACAAAATATTTGTCGAGGCAATTTTTTTCTCAGACTAAAGAACACTTAAGGATGTTTCTTTAAGAATGTTCACTTAGTGTTTTTCTGATATTAATCCAAGAATAATATCTCAATATCTTTACAAACAATGATAATGGGTTGTTCAAGATTAACACTATTAAATTTCTTTATATACAAAGAGATTATTTTTACGGTGATATTTTAAGATAACATTTAATAATAATATGTCAAACGTTATATAAGAATTTAAATTAATAAAATTGTCACTTCGGGAAAATCCATAATTTTTACGAAAATTAATTTCGTTTCTCGTAAAACTTCCAGCAAAACGACTTATCAGAAAAATTGCATTAGAAAATCTAAGACAAAGTAATGAAGAGATTTTTAAGATTTTTATCCTAGTAAATGAAGTACAGTTTCATTTTACATCGCTATAAATCACCAAAGAAGATTATTTTGTTAATGCACTTGACTTAAATTGCAAAGTTATTCTATAAAAGTATTCATCGTTGAGTTGTAGATGTTTACCTAACGGAGATGCATGAACGCTTTGAGATCAGCAAATGGATGGGAAACGAGTTAGCATCAAAAGGGAATAAGGTCATTGCGACAGCACGTGATTCTGTTGTCCACTGGAGACTTAATCTATCAGGCCTAATAAGGTTGTTAATCTAAACATCGCAGATGAATTAGCAAGAGTTGAGAATACTCACGAAATCCCTCTTGCTACCATTGAGTGAATTTTGACCTATGGAGAATTGTATTAGTTTAAGCCACCATTTCATACTCGTAATTAATATACTGGTAAATATTCATTTGAATTAATTATTTATTATCTAAAAAATAATATATATATATAAATAACAGTAATATATATATATATATATAACAGTAATATGCATTATTATATATAACATATATATAAAAAAAATCTGCTAAATGTTATTTATATACTAAGATTTTCTTCACCATTAGTGAATAAATTTTATACAAAGCGAGCGACCATTAGCTTTAAAAATGCATTTACTGCAGATATGTTTGCATCTTAAAACTGTTTATCTTAGCAAAAAGTGACAGTTCTTCGTGTTATCATTCTACAAAACGATAAGCCGAAACATAAAATTGTTTTTTTTCTTGTTTCCATGCATTTTTTGTATTTATTCTAAATAAATTAAGAATTCTGTCAAATATTGCTATTTATTTGTTTAAAAAAACAATTATAATAAAAAAGAATGGCGAATGTCAAAAGAAATCTTAATATTATATAAATATATATATTTTTGACATTTTTCTAAAGTAAAGGTACTACGTGTCACAATACGGAATGAAAAAATTTACGTAGTGATCTCTATGTTTTCTCATTAAACATTATTTATAATGTCAAATAAATTAAAATAAAAATAAAATAATTCGAACAGTAAAATTATATTAATTTTATTGTTCAAAAATTTTTTAAATTATATAAAAAAGGAAAATCGTGATATTTTTTAATTGTGTGTGCTGCCATCTAATGAAAATATTTATAACTAAATATAGCATAGTTTAAAAATAAATTATTTTTCCTTATAAATTTATTTTATTACTCTAAGAAATAAAAAAATTAATTTATCGTTAACATAGTCATTTTATTCTAATTTTTTAATTAAAAAATATTTTGTAAATAATAGAACGAATGTTTAACTCCAGATGGCAGTAATAGTACTAAAAAAAGTAAGCACGTGTTCGTTGTAATTACAAGATATTTCTTCGCCAAATTTTCATTAAAATTCATCAGGTTTTTATAGCAGGTAAATGTTATCCATCATCTGTATGCTTTTTGTAATTTTTTATTCCTAAAGAAAAATTTCCGAATCCGAATTAATATGATGTATTGGCTACATTGGAGTGTAATTAATAATTGTCAATAGCTTAACTGGTTCATCTCTTCAGTTCTCACTTTTGATTGATAACTGAAGTAATAGTTCTTTAACAACTTTTATATAAATTTTTATTAATTTACAAGTTTGAATACTTTAAAGCTTAATAGTAATTTTATATACAATTTTTTTTTTCGTATATATTTATCTATTTTTCTTCCATCGCTTATCTTAAACAGTGCCATTTCTACATCTTTGTTAATTATCTTTATCAAGAGAACCAAATTTGATATAACACATTAATTTATAAATTTTTAATGACTATGAATTATATACGCTATTCATACAGTAATACAAGCTTTTATCAATAAAATATAAGCACACACACACACACACACACACATACAGTATATATATCTATTTTTTTTCTGCGGTTGTTCTTATGCCGATTTTCTTCAGTCTTTCTATACTTCTCTGCATCGCGAATAATTGTCTAGTCGAAAGATTCTGGTTCGGTATTACATTTTAATAAAATACTTAAATAAATACTGAACAAAAATAATTATAGTTTTATTCTAGTTTCCATTATAAAACAGAGTTTTAATGTCTTTCATGCGTTTCATGATCTTTTTCGCTTGACTTCTTCGAATCAGTTGAAATTAATTCGATTCAGTGCGTTATAAATAACTACTCTGTACCGATTCACCTTTCTTTTCCTTTAGGAAAAATTAAATAATTGCTTCATTTGAACAAAAATTTTCACTTCTTGAATAATATACTAGAAGCTTATCTATTTTTAAACTCTCAAATAAACTCTCAATGTTTTCATTTTAAAAGAGTGTGTGTGTGTAGCCATTATAAAGATGAAAAGGTTTTTTTTGGAAAAGTTGATATTGTCAGGAAATTGAGGAACTATCTGATATATCTAGATTTGTGAAGATAATATCCAAAGGGAATTATTACAAGAATAGGACTGTATGGTGTGTATATATATATATGTATATAATGAAGAAAATCTTTTAATTAAAACTATAAAAATTAAAGCAATTTTAATTTTTAATGATATCTTATAGAGTTTGCAATTTTATATTATTCTCATAACTCACATAGGGCTTCTCCGTTGTTGCTTTATTAGTTAATCATTTTAGATTTTTGCTGTTTGTTCTAATGTTTCAAACAAAGAATCGAAAACAAATAGAATATAGTCAACAAAGAAAAGTTATTAAATTTAACTGTGAACTAACAAAATAGTGACAGGAAATTAAAGCTCGCTTTCTTTTTTTTTTTTCTCTCTTCCAAACAACTAAGTCCAATTTTTCAAACCCAATCGAAAATTTTTCGATTCGAGTATGCACCCCTAAAATTTTTATCTTAAGTTGTAAATGTTTCTTTCTTCTCTACTTTCCTATCATAAAAGTGCAATATATGAAAGAGAGTATGTCAAAGTGCAGTTGCATTCAACAGGATATCGCGAGATTCCTTGGCCAACTTCAATCTTCATATTGAGTGTATTTATTTATCTAAGTGCATCAACAACAGTCATTTTACTGATGCTTCCATATTTCGGAATTACAATAAAATTTTTCGAATAGAAAAAGTGCATTTAAGTATGTAGAAATTCTTAAATATTTATATAAAAAAATTCTTCCTAGATATATGAAACGATAGGAAGAATATATAAAAATGTTGAAATATGCTAAAATCATAATATATGCTTCTTCCATTTTGCTAAATTTTAATAAAACATGGAAATTATGAAACTCTTAGGAGTGCCTTCCATGCATCTTGGAACTTCCTTCCATTAGAACATCACGCTCCTCTTAACCGAATGGAAAGAAGGTAAAAAAAAAACAGACGTTGTAACTAGTTTCCTAACATTGCATTTTTACAAAGTACAGATTGTTAGTGCACAAGCAGGAACACATTGTTTGGCAAGTCGTATCGAGAGAAGCAGAAATGCCACCTTCAATAGCTGGTCATTCTCTTTCCAGATGACATCACACGTCTCAGGACAGGAAATGATAGACACTGCAAAGTAAAGAGCCTTGAGACAAGTCAGTAGAGAAAAGAACGAAGTTGAATAAGATGAAGTTCCCCGAGGAACATTTTAATTATGTTGCTCATCCAACTGAATTGCAATATGGAGTTGGAGTTTTACGAAAGGCACTACTGGGATAAGTTATTAACCCCAGCCAAGTGTGTCTTCTGAGTTAAGTCTATCTTTCAGGAAATCAAAGGATTATAGAAATCTTTTTAAAATTAAGTAAATTTTAAAAGTTGTCGTCTTCATTTTGTAATTGTCTTCTCTTAAAAGTTAATAATAAAATTTTAACATAAGTTTTTTCGATTTTTCACCATCAGAAACTGAACGAAATTTAATAATAATAATAATAATTGACTCAAATAGAAATTTTGTTTTGTATAATTGTATTTCAGCGATAATTTTTTTTTATTTTATCTTTTTTTCTCGTCTTCATTTATCTCATATCAAATATTTTGACATTTGCATCCCTGTTATAAATTTTTTTTTAATCTTATTCTGATTAATTAATTTTTTTCAGATTTAATTTTTACTACTCGCTATTGTATGTTTTCGTAAAATCCATCTTTTCATTTTAAACATCTTTTTCACAAAAAAAAAATTAATTTTTTTCAGATTATTTTCGCAGATTACTCTGTAAATTATTTCATTCGTGTTAAGTACAGTTCTCAACGAAAAAAAATCATGTTTTTTTATTTTGTTTTTATCCGTGATTAATATATATATTTTTTAATTCTGTTTTCATTATGAATTAATATATATATAAAATTTTATTCCGCTCTTCATCATATCTTATCATTCATCATACTTTTAATCTTTCATGTTACATCTTTATTCCTTTCTTAAAAATTTATTAATCCACCCACCATCCATTTAATAAAAATATATATTAAAAGAAAAATATTTATTCAGTTTCTTTCGTAAGGAAAATAAATTTTATTTTGGAAATGCAATATATTTTACTTTATTAAATCTTAATTACTTTCTATAAACAAACAATATTTGTTTACTTCCAGTTTTAATATGTTTGTCAAGTAGAATTTAAATAAAATTTGCTTTTATCAAAAGACATTAACTTATTTACATTATAGCTAAGAAAGCTATGTTGTTTATCTAATATATTGCATATATATATATATATTTATATAGAAGAAATATCTCTCTACCGATTATTAAAGGAATTCTTTCCTAAAAATAACTTTTTCCATTATATTTATTTTGTGTTTCTTATATATATATATATTATCATTTTTTAATGACATTTACGGGAATCCTTTCTCTTCAAAAAATCCTCTTTCACAAATGACTGCTCATATTAATGTCAGAAAGAAATGACATTCTTTCCTATTATTAGCAGATGTTATTCAGGTAGATTGTCATTAGCAAGCTTACTTTCTGGAAAAATATTTTTCTCCTTTTATCTAAGCTGACGTGGCACTTTTATAATTATCTTTAATTGTAATTGTTGGATAATATAACTTCAATTAACATGTTAATTCTCGCACATACACACGCGTATAAGTCTATTGTGTAATGAAAAGTGTTATTGAATAAAAATACCAAAAGACACAAAAACTCTTTAAATAGCATCTACTTCATTTTATTTCAACCTCAGTTCGAACAATACAAATAAAAAAAAGCCGGGAGGAAGAGGCGTGAGACTCGATATGTCGCTGAATTTTATTTTTAACTTTTGCATTTTCGTATTTTTTTTTATTTTTAAACTTTCCTAAACAAACCATGTTTTTTTTCTTATATTTGAAATTTTTGTCGTAATAAATTTCCAAGAAATACGAACTGCGTTCAAGGCACCGTACTACATTGTTAAAAGTAAGATTGAAGATGTTGCTTTACGTATGTTTTATATACACATAATCCAACAGCAACACTAGGACAATTGAAAAACCACATCTTTGATTTTCATTCCACCTTCAATCGTCCTTTGAGCTTTCATTCTATCACAGCAATCGTGCAATATCAACAATCGGATGGGTATGCACCCGAATTCACATTCTACACTACACTTTACCACGTTCTGTTTTTTACCTATATACTTCTAATCGTCAACAGAGTACAACTAGAGTAAGGCTGGGCACAATGGAAAGCAGGTGCAGTCACACTGCAGCACATTTCCATAACGAGGTGGAGACTAGAAATATACGACAACCTAAAAGTGAGTAAGGCTGTCTTTGACAAACCTAATGGAACTGAACGTTATGAAACAACACATAAAATGAGTGAATACAACATTGCTGTCCATGCAGCTACAGTAACAGGGGGCGGCATAGTGTGTGTACTTGTGTATGCTTACGTGTACGCGTGTGGTCTTACGTGTTTCTTCTTTTGATAGAAACATGGCCACACACTATCCACTGTTATTGGGACGTCTTGTTGGGTGATTTATTGTCACCGACTTCCGCACTTTGCTGTCAGCATAAAAAGTAGAAATACGGTTAGACTAGATATCCACGAAATGAGATCTGGATTTCTTCTGGCACCGTTGGTGTCCATGCACAAACCTGCCAACATAAAACCACATTAAAACTTGAATACATTATAAAATATTACACTAAATCTAATTGAAATACCGCTTCCAATATGTTATAAAGCGTTAATTCTGATTAAATAAAACATAACATTATTAAATATTTAAGTATGAGGTATGTAAGTATGAGTTATAAGTTTACGCGAAAATTATGACACCAAAAACAAATATTAAGTATTAATTTATTCAAAAATAATTTAAATTTTTCCAAAATGTCGACCTTACGTTTTATTTAATACAGATAAAAGATATTAACTGTAAAATTGAATAATCTTGCATCAAATAATTGGGAACGAATTGTTTATATAATTACGAAAATTGTTCACTTTTTAACAGTTTAATTAAGCTCAACTTTTTATATTTTAATTTTAATTTTAGTTGCGTAACCATGACTGCGATGCTGTTTCACTTATTGTGATGATAATGTTAAGAAACAACAGCCAGCAAAACATTATTTTCATAATTATTTATTTATGATACCGAGTGAACCTAGTTATGAAAGTGCTATCAACATCCTCTAACTAAATTATTTTAATAATTAATATGAGTGCTTTAGAACAATTAAAATGTTTATAATGAAAATTTAACAAATAAAAGTTACTCATTAAGAGATAAATGTTGAGATATATCACAATAAAAATTGATAAATTGCAGTATTAAAGCATGATTAAAATATGAAAAAATTTAATATTTAAACTTAAATCTATGTTCTCATAAAATGCATAATTCACTTTCACATTGGAGGAATGTGAACATTTTAAAAATAATATCTTAAATATATTTATACTTAATAAGTTTTTGAAATCCAGCATGATAAAATTTAAAAAATTTGAATCGAATGGTTTTGTCGAATGGAATATTGATTATTAAAAATTAGCATAATTTATTTCATAAATACGAATTAAAATGTATTAATTTTCTTCTAAAAAATTACATACCGCTGTTGGTGACATTAAAAACCACAAAATTTTCGATCCCGATGTTCCTCAAACAAGTTTCTGTACTGCCCGAAAAATGTAGCACTTTATCTTTTTCTGTATACGTCTGAAAAATATCGATTTGTAAGAATCTTTTTTTTTTTCTTAAATAAAACTGCACAATTAAAATTTAAACTCACGATACAATAATGTTTTCTTGTTTCTTTTGTCGTAGCGATGAGGTAGTACGTCCCATTTTCTTCCCAGCTTCCTCTACATTGAAATTCTAAGAGAAAAAACATAAATAACTCGGTTCTTACATGTTACATTCTTTAAACGGAAGATAGATAAGAAAAAGTGAAATTTACTTCTCACTCTTCTTTCGGAAGCGCATTCTTCCAATAGTTCTAATTGGTCGACAGCCGAACAACCAGAAGCCAAGATAGAATCGTGAGAACAGGATAAAGTATCCAAGTCTGGAGTATCGACATGAATCAAGAGAGAGTTGGATCCTTCTGTTGTATATATTCCAACTAGAGGACATTCTCCCGATTCGCTATTCGAAGCTAAAGAGAAAAAATCGTTTAACCGATTATTTTTATTCGTTTAAATGTGTTTTATTTTATTTTTATTGCAATTTTTCTTTCGCTACTTTTATGAAAACAGTAATATTCAGATTACATGTTCCACTTTCTTATATTCTACCTTATTAAACATCTAGATAATTTTGTGCTATTAGATTATACAAGTTGTTGTACATAGAAAGAGATATAAAAAGACTTCAATTAGCAACTTAAACCTTAAGTGCTTCATTACTCTCTCTGTGGTATGTAGAGGTGAAGACTAAGAGCAGTGTTAATGACGTAATCTTCCTCCAGGGAGAAAGTTAAGCAAAGTAGAAAAAAAACTAGTCTTGATGTAAGTTTGATTTAATTTTTATCCCCATCTTCAATTTAACTAACCAGTAAGCAGAACTGTTTTTACTGAATTACAACGTTTCGATTCCAAACAAATGGCACTCATTATAGCAATTTTTATAATTTATATTAAAATCCTTTCATTTTATCTCTCTAAGTATTAAAAAATATTTTTTTCTAGTTATGAAAATTAATTTTAAATACAATACGATTAGAAAAATGCCTTTAAACCTTTTAGAGACCTCTGAATGAGAAAAAATATGGTGTATAGCCTATATAAATAGAAAAACATCTAACGCAAAACTAATTTACTAATAAATTTAAACTTTCTCTTAATGTAATTAACATTCTTCGTGACTTTAACTTTCCAGCTCACGCAAGATCTTCAATTAAGATGTTTTTATAAAAAAATAAAAAATTTATAAATTCCTTATACTTGATTATATAAAAATGTATTCCTTTTAAATTTGCATCCCTCTTTTTAATTATTAACATCAGAAAGAGGAGATAAACAGAATCGTCCCTTTAATTCTCTAACCTATAAAATTGTAAGTATATTCCGTAGTCTAGTGAAGGTTTTAGCCTTAAATATTTAATAATAAAAGTTTAATACTCATTAATGTTTCATATACTTACTTGTAACAGTTACATATTCACTCTGGAAGGGATCAAAGTAGAGTGGGTTGCATGATTCAGCCACATGAGATGCTATTTTTCCTATAATGAATGTTATCCAGACAGAATAATTATTAAATGTTGCTTTATTGAATATTTAATCAATATTATTCATTTAAACCTTTCTTTCAATTTAGCTATTCCCATTCTTATTTACTTAATCTTACATTTATTTTACTAAATGATTTGTTTATCAGATTTTATCACAGATTAAAGAGAGAGGGAAAAAATTAATTATTTGAGAATTAAGAGTTTCTGTCTAATTAGTAAGTAAACAAAGCATCGGAATGAATTAATAATATCATTTTTTAAAAGTAATGATATCTCTAAAATATTTAATGGAGTTTAATTGAAAAATTAAGTATTTTTAACCTTTAATTAGATTATTTTCAGATTTGCTTTAGATAGCTTTTTCCCTTCTTCTTCTGATTTGTTAAAATTAACCTTTTATCAATTACATTTTATAATTATTTAATCAGAAGTTATCGAGAGGAAATGGTCATTAGAAAAAACATTTAAATATCGTGAAGAGAATTAAAAATAACTTTTCTATACATAAGAAATAGATATAGGCCTACATATATATTTAAAATTTATCATAAAATATTTAAATCTCACGAATAATAAATTTCGACAGTCGAAATATAAAAAAAAGATATTTTTCTTTATAATTAGACAAATTTGATGTATTTTAATTCCAGAAATTCCATTTTTAAACTTGCTATTAATAATAATTCGCATTAGTAATGATAAATTATCGTGCTGGAAAGGTAACATAAATTCTTATTACAATGTTTAAAAAAAAAGATAAAGAAGGAAGAAGAAGATCAGTTTTATCTAATTATAATATTTTTTATATTAAGAACATAAAATTTTTCATATCGCAATAATATATATATTTACGTGCATGGAAAGGAGCGGGAGGAAGAATTTTTGCTTACTACAGCATTATGTTGAAAGAAAATTATTGGTTCGTCTATCGCTGTTTAGTAAAGGAAAAATGAAAGAGCAATCGATAAACTGTATTAATAAAATAAATTTTATGAAAATGTAAACAAGATCGGTTTCAGTTCAAAGAAGTTTTGAATGTAAGAAGCGCAGTTTGGCTTAATTAACTGATAATTTCCTTTTGCAGGTTGGGTGGAATGGTACTTCACTGCTTGACACTCTCGCTATACACCGAAGCGGATAATTAGTGACACAACTAACTTAGACTCCTGCAGCTAGGTAATTACCTGACTTCACTTGACACACAGCGTACTTTGACCTGTTAGAGGATGTGAAAGTGTTCTTTGTTTGAAGACACGACTGATTCAAGACGCTTGATTACAATTAATTGATGGCATAGCCAAGGCGTCAAATTAACTTGGCAGAACTGTGAAAACAGCTTTGTACAAACACGCCATTCATTCTATTAATTATATAACATTTTCCTTTATCGATAAACACTTTATTATACTCTTGGAAATTTTTCATTGTGTTTAGTATCATCGCAAGAGTAATTATACCCGCATTTTATTGACTTATGATCTCATGCAAATAATTATCCGATTTAAATTAATTATCGATGCTTTAATTGAAAATACATGTTTTCATTTGATAAAGTGTTTTTGGAAAAGATTTATGTTTATCAGCTTGTTGCTGTCGTTATTCGCACAACGAATTTAGAACTCTTTTAAACACATTTGGATCCGAAATGATAAAATGGGAAAAGAAGGAGAAAGAAATAATAAAAGAAGAAGAAGAATTATCTAGATAAAGTAAGGGAGATAAATAAAAAAGTAATGTTGGAAAAGTGAAATGAAAAATTTAAGTAAAAATAACAAAGTAGGTTTTTTCGAAGAAGTAATATGAGAAATACAAGCTGTAAACCGAAAAGAAAGTAATATTTTTTTGTCTGAACCACAAAGCATAGGAACAAAAAATGGGGAAAAAACGAAACAAAAGGTTTTGTCAAGAACGAAAATTAATTAAAAAATAATTTGTATTTAATTTGGAAGAACGCGAATAATAAAATGATATTAAAAATCGAAAATACATATTTGAAGATAAAATATAAATATATGAAAACAGACATTATAAAATTTTGAAAAAAAAAATTAAACGCCTATAAATTAGTTATTAAAAAATAAGAAACGTTAAAAATCTTTAATTTTCCGAAATTATAAACTAATTTTACGGTTTACATCTTAATTTAAATTACTTATTTGTTTATATTAACTCAAAATGATTTTCTTTGCTTACCTGTTTGAAGTTCAATCACGTGTTTCGCTCTTTTATGGATTCTTAAACAAACATATCCAATATTACTAAATAAAATAGAATAATTAATATTACAGTTATCACCAATATATGTTTATAAAGTAGTTCTGAAATTATGTTGAATACTCACCAACCGGAAGTAACGTGAACAATCATTTGAGCATAATTTTCTGATCGAAATTCATCCCTGATGCAAACCACTCTCATATGCATTCGGTCGTTCGATGTATTTGTTACATGATAAGACGTGTTCCTGTGACTAAAATCGTAAGTTTGTTTTGCGTCGAGTGTCTTCCAGTGTCGTCCTGATGTCACCCAATCCGGAAACTGGCATCTTGCATGAGGATGGTTAGCTGTGGGATCACAGAATATTCTCAAGTTTACACAATCGTCATTCGAGGCAAAATTTAAACTTTATAAATCGATTCGATGATATTACAGTTAGGAATATTTATAAAAATTAAATTTTTTAATTATCGTTAATACATCGCCTTTCCTCTCTTTTATTTTTGATATAAATAAAAACTGGTATGGAGTTTGAAATCTCTTATCGTTAGAACTTCTTAAATCTCTTCGTTATTTATTTTAAAAACTCACAAAATTGTTAGAAATACTTACTTCTCGTCAGTCTCATAGTTCTTGATCCTTCGCTAGCTGTGAATAAGCCATCGCAAGTAGCATCACCCGATTGAGACAAGAGATAACCATGATCCTTGACTTTTTCGTATACCTGACAATAACAAGTTAATACTTTATTTATCTATGATAGAAAAACACTCAAATTGTATTAAATTATATACAAATGAACTGTGCTATCGATTGAATGAAAAAATTCTTCAGGCCATATTAATTGTAGTGAATCCGATATGTAGATCATTAGAGGAATTTATGCTCGAAACCTATTTATAACCAAGTAAGATGAATAAAAATTCGTAAAAGTTTTTAAAGCAAAAATTTAAATTAAGATTATTAATAAACATGCGCTTATTTATGAATATTTGCTGAATATTCAGTAAGAAATTTTAATTTTTATATTGATATAAACAAAATGTCTAAATGGTATAACAGGCAGATATTATTTTCTTAAATCCATATAGTTCTACGCAATTTAAACAATAGAAAAAAAATTTTTTTTTTACTTTAAGTTCCGCACCATCAAATTTAAACCATCCCCAGAGGATAACTGATTTGAAATGCTTCATTCTCGTCCAGTTAAGCTTAATACAATTTCTAATGACTCGACTACAATCTTCAGTGAATGGGAAGAAAGAAAAATTCTTTTCCCCACTCAAATGCCTCGTCGAAGAAGACGAAAATCTTGACTTTGAACTATCCCCCGAAGACACCATTACCTTCTTACATGAATCTTACCTGTGTCTTCGGGGATATATAAAGACGTTCCCTGCAGGGTCGTAGTGCAAATACTAATCTCTCCCTGCAGGCTACCGAACGTTACGCCTTCAACTTCCTCCTGTTATTTAGCGGTGGGGACCAATATTTCTTCTCCAAACTCAATGCTTATCGAACGGGGGTATTAAAAAAACTGATGGTTTCTGGATATCTGATGATAAGTAGCAGCATCGAACAATCGCGGATAACATGTTGGATATTTTTTTTTATTCTTCTCGTCGTATATATTCTTAAGCTGGATTGAGATAAATTTCTAAAAAAAGCCTTCTACACGATCTTTTCCACGATTTTTATGCTAAACAGGCTTTCCAAACTTATTCTAGAATCTGAAGCAACCGAAGTTTATCTTTCGTATTTTAGATATAATAATGTTTTTTAACGTCTAGTATTAAATTTTATAAAAATTTCTTCGATATTTACTTACATATTTTAGTTCTCGACATTAACACTTTTATATATTCAGATCCATAAAAATCCGAACATTTATTATTATTTTATTTTTTCCCATTTATAACGGGCTTAACTTAATAAGCAGGAGATTTTAATATTCGGAATTTAATATCACAAAAATAAATTTACGTTTTTTTTTTTTTTTTTTTACGCACAAGTTAAAGTTTCTAACTGGAGTAACATTTATTAATTAGCTTTCCACAAAACGTCATTAAAACGTTTTATTTAAGTAAAATGTAATTAAAAATTTTACTAAATTTTTCAACTCGATCTATAAAAGTTTAAATTAAATCTCGCTTTAGGCCGTTATAATAAAAACGATAAATGTTCTATAATAATTTTTTCTCCTCCTCTTATTTTTATAAGTAGTACTCACGAAACATCGAAATTTATCATCATCCGTCTTTGCTTCTTTATGTTGAAGCTTTCCAACGACGTATCTAGTAGATCCTTCTTTCCACCAAGCTAGACAGACTAATTCTTCTACTAAAAATATAAAAATTATATGTGTATATATTTTTATAACAGTAATAAAAAATATTTAATTTATTTTTAATAAGTATTCAGACAAGAATAACTCGTAAATCATTTTAAAATGCTTTAAAAAAAATTCGTATTTTAAAATAGTGTGTGTCTGTATATATATATATATATAACTTTCTAAAAGTGATGAATAGGAAGTAATTGTGACTTTTAAAAATTCATTCACTGTGAATCCTCTACAGAAGGGAAAGCTATTTATCGTTGTTGTCACACGAATCAAACGTGACGTGAATGAGTACATGACACGTTTTATAAATAGTGAGTTTAGTTACGACGATGGTAAGGAGTTCAAAAGTGCATGAACGTTTTTCTATTGCCTTATTGAGTGTATCTTTATCTATATAATGTGAAGTTTACAGCGTATTTACTTGACACGCATGTAGAATGATTAAAAAAAATATATGCCAAGCAAAAGAATCATTATTTTTGTATAAACTAAAGCATATTATATTGCATGCAATCGAAAATCATTATTTTTCTTTAGAGTATTTTACGAATCGTTAAGACATTTTCTTACTTGTTAGATATTACGATAATTTTAATTTAACAATGAATAGTTTCAAAAAGCTTAAATAGCGTTAAAAAGTTTAATTCTTCTGAAAATCATCCATCAGTTATATTAACAACTAACAAGGAAAAATTCATCGAAATAGCGGTAAAGAATTTTTTGAAAAAAAAAGAAAAACAATCTTCGGAGTGATTAATAAGCCGAGATTAAACTCAAGCAAAGAAAAATAATCAGCGAAAATCCCTCATCTATCAAAAACATAATCAGATCCATCAAAATAAATTTACGTTTAAAAATTTTCACCCGTTTTAATCACATAAACGTATTTTTATAGAGAAATGCAATCATAGCAGGCAGAATTGAATAATTCACATCAAACGATTTGCAAATCCACTTATCCTATATTTGGGATGATGCATTGGGAGAAGTCACTTTACTACATCCGCCAAGCAACGAATAATTGATGTTATCTAGCCATTTACATTCTACAAGCGCTCATCTCCACATACATTACAAGAAGCACAGAATTCCGAGGCATGACCTAAAATGCCTTAATAAAAATGCATACAAGATAATATTTACATATAATGAATCTACCGTGGGCGAGTAGAAGATATGAGGTCTAGTTATAGGTCTCTCCTGGTCAATAGTCTATAGAAAAGCCTTACACAAGCAATAACCATGGAAATTGTGTCCAGGTTGATATAAGCCATATGTTGGCTGCTGAATCTGTTGCATTCGCCTTGTTTCTCCTTCTTACACGAAAAGCATTGTCTCTATTGACTCTTTCCACATTTGAATTGTATTATTAAATTCTTTTTGTTAAAGAAAAACAGTTCGCATTTTATCATTTAAAAAATATTTTCCAATCCGCAAAATTAAATATTCTTTAGTTATCATTTCCGAAATCTTTTTTTTTTCCTCCTTTTTATTCAATTCTCTTAAAACTTTTATTTTAAAGTAAAGCAAAAAATTCAATGCAATAAAGGCTTTTTAAACGTTCAAAATAGTAACTCTATAAGATTTTCATTTACTTCTTAAAGGAAAATGCTTAATTTTTTATAAAGGTCTTTTTTTTAAAATTATACCATTAGCTCATTCATTAAATTGATAATTTCGTTGTAAGGTTTGTTTATTATTTAACGTCTAACTCAAATGCATTTCACTAATCGTAACTTGGATAAATTTATTTACTTCTTAAAGGAAAATGCTTAACTTTTTATAAAGGTCTTTTTTTTTAATTATACCATTAGCTCATTCATTAAATTGATAATTTCGTTGTAAGTTTTGTTTATTATTTAACGTCTAACTCAAATGCATTTCACTAATCGTAACTTGGATAAATTGCACTTAATAATAGATTTATCTAGTTATAATTAATGCCAACGTTACAGATATAGAGATTTTTTTATAAATACATTTTCGAACGAATATTTTTCCAATTGTACTTAAATTTTGATATCACGAGTTCAAATACGTTAACTATGCAGCTGCAATTCATCTACATGTAGCTGCACTTCTCCGCACATATTCTCTGATAAAAACATAGGGTTTTTTTACAATAAGAAGACAAATCGCTTCGACACGCTTTTGTCGTTGGTGAAGCTCTACTGTGCAGAGAGAAAGCCATTAAATTTTGCTTCTCCCCTTCTCTGCTGGTTTTGTCTCATCCAAGCTGTGAAACATTATCGCTTATAGCAGTATTCCAGCTGTCACTAACGGCTAGTAAGTGTTGAACATCTGAATATATAATTCTACTGACGTACGATGTAAATGGCTGTTTTGTTATAAATTCCTTTTCGTCCTTGTTCTTTACTTAATGGTTGTTTTAACTCATCTACAAAAAGACAAAAATCACCCTCACTTCTGCTGAAAATACGCCTTCTGAAAGTTTAATAGTGTTTGTCAAATTTGGCAATATCGAGATGAAAATTTTTCAAAAGAAAATTTCATTGAGTAAATGTTTACTCCAATTTTTTTTACTCATTAAATATTTTAAAATAATCTGAATATTAATAAACTATTTAAATATTATTTATCCAATCGAAAATTTAATTAAAACCGCCTAAAGCTATCAATATAGAAACTACGATGTATCATAATATTTGCTTAAATCAATCATTCTTATCCAATTCAAAAATTATATATTTACGCTATCATCATCGTAAAACAGTTGAAAAAGTAATTATAAAAAAAATCTTTGCATTTTCAAATTCTATAGGTTTTCCTTGTTTTCATAACAAGCTGGGAGAATAAATTAATAACTTGGGACTAAGCATACATACTCTACAAACTTTGATAGAGATTGATCCAGTAGCTTTTCACATTTAAAGAGAAATGATGGTAAATATACGTGACAGATATAAACTAAACAGAAGTAAAAAATAAACAGTTTTTAAATTACCTTCTCACCACAACCCATTCGAAAAAAGGAAAAATTGTTCCTTTTTGTTAATGTTGTCGTCTATTAATAAGAATATATTGTGTAAAATTACCATTCTATAAATAATGACCCTGTACTCGGTTTTCATTAATCTGATTAACTCCTCCTACTAAGAATATCTTTCTTCATATAATTCATTTATGTTTAATTTAGATGTCCCCTGACCTTTTTCTCTCCTTGTCAAATATTCTGCGAGGTTTTTATCAAACTACTCAATCATCCCTATGTACCACCCACTTCATTTCTTTCTTTAAAATTAATCAACTGTACTTGTATTAATGTCTACTTTTGATGAGTATTTTTTCCTTTTCTATATTTTTTAAAAAAAGTTTTGCAATTAAAAATACTAAGTTTTGTCGCTCGATATTTATTTTTTTAATCCTTCCTAGAAGTGGAAGTGATCGGATAATCAGCGTTGAAAAAATTTTTATGTCTAGGATGGGTTTCTGAAACGATAATTTGTCGAGGTACTTTTTGAAATATTGTATGTTAATCTGATAATTATGAAAGAAAAAAAAGTATATTTAATTCGTGTAGTTTACTAAGAGTTCGATGTTAATGTTTAATTTAGTATAAACTTTCGATGTTGCCTACATACCTAAAATTTTCTCTTTAAAATTATTTAAATATTTAAATGGATACGATATTCAAAAATAATTCAGGAATTATTTAAGATGGTAAGATAATTCGTAATGAAACTATAAATAACAACAAACTTCAACATTTAACGTAATCATTACCACTGATGCACTAGTGACCACTCATTAACTTAAATATATCCTCAGTGTATAAGCGCAATATTTAAATTCTCTCTGGAGACAATTTACCGTTTCTGGACTATCAAATTGACACGTGCATTGCACACCTGTCATTACATAGGTTCTATCAGTCTTGCCCCAGGGAAGTGAGGTTGTTGTGGTTTGGCAAGCATGCAGTAGTTGGCCCACACACGTAGCTATCTTTCCAACGAAAAACATTGATTCTCTTCACACCGATGACAAGCCAATCTCACTCTTGGAGTGAAGTGTCGTTGATGTTTATCCCTCAACTAAGACATCAACCGAAGCTCGTTTATCAAAGTCATGCAATCTGTTGGTACCTTTACCTTTATCATTTTATACTTCAACGGCCAATTCGACTATATGACACGATTCCGTGAGATTTTGCCACTCCAGCAGCTTCAAGATATAGCAACCGAAGGTTAAATTTAAGGAAATATCAAATTTTATAAAAATTAAACAAAGGAAAAAATTTAATCTATCGTAAAATTCGCGGAGAATTTATTAAAATTTTTATTTATAAAATACGCGTAACTATACCATACGATACTTGTATTTATCAGATTTCATGAGATAAATTTTCTTGTAGGGAAAAAAGTATAACTCTAGTCTAATAACAGCAAAGCAATTCGTCCCCAATAATGACATTCCGAAAACTCTCTTCGCCTCATAAATCACCAGATAAATATTACTTGCAAATTTAAAAATATCTTGAATCTACTCAAAAACCTATTTTTATTGAAAATCGCTTTCTAACATACCTCATGCAGCCTAAACATAACATTTTAGAGAAAATTTTCGATGGAAAACCTTGGTTTGACTTATATTTAACCTAGTAAAGCCTGGGGTGGTTGAAAGTAGAAATTTACATCTGCAGGGTCATCCTGGGATCTCGATACCTGTGGTGACTCCCATTTATCATACCTCCGTCCCCTAAGGCTGGTCTTGTCTCACCGTCCTATTACCATAATGTTATGACTGCTCTGCAACCCATCTGAGCGTAAACATTTCGTTGCTAGAATACTACCAGTAAAGAAAATTGCTGCTTCTCATACAGCAAACTGTTATTTCCTATCCTGTGTTTACTTAGGCTCGCTTTGGATGAGTTACTCTTAGTAAAAAAAAAAGAAAAAACCAACATCTCTCGCTATTTTTTAATTACAATCTACAGGATCGGCGTGGAAATATTTTTTCTTCCGGTAACTAATGACGAATTAATATATATGATAATTTAATTCATACAGATTTCTATTTTTACACTAGGGAGCTCGAAAGAAATTCAGTTCACCTTATGCTCAGGAGGATTGAATTCAGCCAAGGTAGTAAGAGTTGTGAAGAGTTTAAAAAATAAAATAAAAGAGGGAGGGACAGGGAGCAATCCATTTGTCAAGCAGGCCGCACGGGACAGTAGAAATCAGCTGGCGATTAGAACGCAACGATTGCAATCGATATCGATGCTATTTTCTGTAGAACTTCACGCCTGTGAATCTTCTCTCCCATTTTCTCCCTCCTGAATCCCTAGCGGTGAATGATGGTACATCCGCTATCCTCAGATTTACCGGGACTCGCTGTACACCGGAGTCTGCAGATTGATGGATGGACTCGACGTGTCCATTATGCATATCCATTTAAGCGTAACGACCAGGTGATGCGCTGCGTCGTTTCTCTCATCCGTTTCCGTTTCCGGAAACATGAGGAAAAGAGATGTAGGTAAACAACTGTAAGTGAAGTGGAGGGAAAGTGAAAAACAGATTGCAACCGTTTTCAACACAAGTTTGGTTATCGTTGCAGATAGTTTTCAACTTCTTCCGCAGCTCCAAAACTCCCAATGGAAAGAATAAAAACAATTTGTTTCTTTTCCCTCCGACTAATTTCTGTGGGAAATGAGTTTTTATCTTTAATTATAAGTGTTTTGTTCCCTCAGGCACAAGTTTTTGTTTGTTTTATCAATTTACTTTTCTGTTTACGTTCGTTGTTTGCTGTATATTTGATCGATTTTTTTTTGTTGCTGGCTATTGTTTGCTCCTGTTATTGATATTGTTTTTGATGCAATCTATCTTTTATACGAAACATTTGCGCTATTAAAACTAATGAGCTTACGAATTCTTATTCCTAACGTTACTCCACTTCTTTAAAGTATTTATTTTAATTAAATTTCTCGAATGAAAAATTATCAATTAGCACGTTTGCTTCTACACCAACATTTAACATATACACAGATAAAAATTTTAAAACAATCAGATGAGATGGGAAAAGAAAGCGAAAAAGGCGGAGATTAAACGAAAAAACAAAAAATATATACATAAAAAATAGTCACAGTTGATGAATTTCAAGTAAAATCACATCAAGAGCAAAACTTAAAAGAAACGGAAGAAAAAAAGTTTTGAAAACTCACTTTCTTTTAAACCAAGTAAAATATCAAGATGAGGAAATGGAAAGTGATTAGTAGAACGCCTGAAAATACTGTATTAGTTTTTCTAAGCTCCAGTCGCCTCTCTAATTAGCCTAACTTCTTTTTTTCACACCCGAGTCCTGATGAAGTGATGTTTCTCTCCGCTAGGATCGTTGCAGTAGGAATGTGCAATCTGCTCAACATATTTGCATCTTCAACTAACGCGCGGTTTCGACGTTAAATGATGACTCTTCGTAGATTAAAAGATAAAATGTTTTATAAGCTATTTTCGTCAACGATTTTCATTTATCAAAAAAAAAATATCCTATACAAGTTTCTTTTTTTTTATTAGACTCGAGTTAATATGGTAAATTATTATATTATCCTTACTTTCTTTCAACTTTTATCATTTCCCTCTTTGGCATTATTCTTAATTTTATTGCATTCGGTCAAAAAATCATAGAAAATTCTTTTAATGTAAACAAATCTAGCTTTTATGTGCAAAAAATTCTATACATTTAAAGTTAATTCTCCTATTTTTTTCATAATTTTTATTATTTTAGAAAGTTTTTCTAGTTTTTTACGTTATGTAAAATTGTATTTATAACTATATAAAGTTAATAATTATTTAATGAAAGATTATATTTATATATATATATAAAAATTACGTGAATAATCATTTTCGAAATCAGTTTTAATAAATAATATATCCTATACAAGTTTCTTTTTTTATTAGACTCGAGTTAATATGGTAAATTATTATATTATCCTTACTTTCTTTCAATTTTTTATAGAAAAATTACAGTCATTTTAACTATTTAGCGAAAACTTTTAGTAAACAGGTGAAAAAATTTTCACAAATTAATGGAAAAATTTAAAAAAAAAGAGAAATAATTGTAATAAATAGCGAAATCTTTTCAAAATTTTATGAATAAATTTCAACATCTAAAAATCTGTAAAAAGTGTTAAAATTTAACGGAAAGATTTCAAAAATGATTATAAACTTTTCATAAATTAAGAAAAATATTTCATAATTATAGCAAAAACAAATTTTTTATTAGTAGATTAATTGTTCACAAATGAATTATGTGCAAAATTATAATATATGTGTAATACACGAAAAGAAAAAATTATATTTTATGAAGTGAATAAAATGCAAACAATTGAAAGGAATGCCATTATATGCATTTTGCACATAATCATTGGTATAAAAATTATTGTAATTTATCCCTTCATTCATAGCTGTTATAGTTGATTCGATGATTTGAATTGATCCTCCGAATTTATAGATTTTAGCATAATTGAATACGCTGTATTTTTTATTAGGAAGAAGGTCTTCTCAATTGGATTGAGTTAAGTGAGAATGCAAGTAAATATTTCAGACTGATTTCTTTCATTCTCAAAAATTCAATCAGAAATAGCAAATAATGAAATTTAGCACAGATATAAAATATTTAATTTAAATCCACATATATATATATTTATTAAATATTTAATTTGCTAATAAAAATCCTTGTTTACACTAATTATGAAAAGTTTCTCTTAATTTTTAAAATCTTAAATTTTAGCATTTTTGCGCAGATTTCGTTAAATGTTGAAACGTATTCTCTAATTTTAAAAAGATCTCACTATTCAGTGCAATCATTTCTATCTTTTTGAAATTTTTCATTAAATTATAAAACTTTTTTCACGAATTTACGAAAAGTTTTCGTTAAATAATTGGAACGACTTTAAATAAGAATTAACTAGAAACGGATTATCTTCATTGTGCTTTTAAAAATTGAGTTAATTGCATTTCAAAGATTATATTAACTTTTAAGAATTTAATATCATTGAATTTTGTAATGAACTTTTTGGAAAATAAATTTTGTTTTTTAATCTTGAATCTAATCTTTGTCTCATGATAAATTCGATTTAATAGTTATAAACTTGAATTTGACTACTGAACTAACTTGAATTTTATTACTAAACTACATAATTTATTTACGTTTAGAGTATATTTAGAAATAAATGAATAAGTTTGTTTCCTTAATGGATGTTTTAAAAATAAATCAGTTGTGAACTTTAAAATATTCCATTGTCTGTTCTTTTATAATTTCATAAACAAAATAATATTAGTTTATATATCATTACTCATTCTAATAGTACACCATGGATAATTTGGCTGCTTTAGATTATTTGAATAATATTAGTGAATTTAATTATTAATATCCCAATTAACTGATGATAAATAATGGCAGAAGTTATAATTGAAATTAGTTGCTGAAATAAATCATACATTTTTAAAATTATTCTAGAAAGCTCATTTAAAATCCTACAATAAAAAGTCATCGAATTATTCTAAAAATATTAATAGAAATTGGATTTTGTAGTAAATGAGATTGGATAAATTTATTGTTAATGCCATGTTAATATGATCGAAATATCTTTAGTAAAAAGCATTAATTGAATAATTTATAAATATCGAAAGATAAATTGTAAAATCGATAAATTTCTTCTAGAAAATTATACAGACTACTGAATAATATTTACCAATTTATTTATTTATACTGTATACAATTTAACCAAATAAATGTATCCAACCTTAATTTTGTTTAATATTTTTGGAGGTTTTTCTAATTATTATCAGATATACGGTGCACCATAAATGATCTGGATTTTCAAAACATAAAATCAAAATTCAGGTAATGTTTAATTAAAATTGAAAAAATATTTTTATAACTTCAAAATTTGACTAAGAAAGTTTCTATTTTTTTTTAATAAGAAAATTTGTTTCGTATTTTAAGCTTACAAGTTAGTATAATTTAATTCTGTAACCTCAAATGAATTCAAGGGCTAAAGAAAATGCACTTCTCTTTCAAGATAGTTGCCCGCAAAATAATCGTTTGAAAGAAAACTATCTTGATAAAAAAACACGGGCATCAAAATTCGTCAAATCAAATATGAGATTCAGGAACATCTCTTTAATAAAATTAGACTATAACACTGGTTTCTCATTGGTAAAAAATTTTTTTTAATTAAATTCTAGTCACAAAAAACATTTATTCAATTGTAAATATCCGAATTATTTGATTTGAAGTTCTGAAAATTCAGCTCAAATACTCGTATGGTATATAAATAATTATAAGAAAACATCGCACAAACATCGGGATATATTTATTTATAGCCTTCCAAATTAATATATTTTATATATACTATATAAGAGACATATAATCAATATTATTAATTATATAATCTCTAATACAATAATCAAGTTTTGTCATCCTATAAGTAATTGAAAAGTTATAGTAATAATCATATTTATATATCATCAAATATAATATGTTAAAAATTTCTTCTTGTCAGACTGTATTTAATAAGTACAAAATTATCAAATATCTGACATACTAACCAAGATCCAACATTCGTGGCTCTTTATGTTAGTATTATACATTTATACAGCATTAATGATATCTTTTTTTAGTACATAGAGGATATAGAGAAATTATGTTCACACGCTACATTAGAATGCTTAAAGAAATAAAAATTAGAAAAGTAGACTAATTATATAGAAGCTGAATGTAAATATAAATCATAGTAGGAGCTAATGGAATCCTTTAAAAGCTACTATACAGTATATTCGCTTACTGTATACACTGCATATAAAATTTCGAGATATCAGAACGTTAAAATGTATTTGATATATAGACAACATTCTGAATCAATATCATTAAAATTTTCCGAAAAGAAATTTATTTTCAGTGTGAAAATAAGACGAGATTTGTTCGAAAAAATAAATACAAAAAGTTGGAATCATCTTAAATTCAATCCTCTGAATAAATAAATTTTATACTATATTTTCCATTGTTTGTTTGTTGTAGTAAATTGCTGAAGGATAAAAAGGTATAGCAACTCTACTCGGCACAATTCTTTCTCATGAACTGACTTAAATAACCGGGCTATTCAATATTTTTTAAAATAAGCTTTAAAAAAAAATATTGAATAAATCCAAATACAGACAAAATTTTTAAATTGCCGGATAGATGGCACAATATAAAAATTCTTCCCTTTCAACCAGCCTTGTCATTTGCTAGTGTGTTAATGAGATATAATTATACTAATAATATCAGGACTGATGAGTAGATTTGAATGGATATTGATCATCGATCATTTTAAGAAATTCCATATAGTTTTGTTAGAAAATGCACTCTGTTAATGAATATTTGTTCCCTATGATTTGCATTTCGTTTGATCTATCAGGACCAAACTTTGATAAATGACTTTCAATAACTCTACGGATAACATAGGTACCCTAGGCCAAAATCAGTCCAGAGAGTTGGGGCATTTTAGGATCGCGACAGAAATATTCATTTAATCCTTTAGACTTTTGTTTGAATTTGAGTTAATCTTTAATGTTGGATTATTATTATTTATAAGAAATTGCATATAAAAACTGGATGAGTTCATTACTGAATTGCTTTATTATGTAAATATTACAAAATAAATGTAATGATACGTTACTATTTAAAATAAACACTGTTTAATTTCCCATCCTTTAATTGGCTACTTAAAATATGAAACCGAAACTAAAATATATTAAGGAAATTTCCACAACAATGTTTTATCCAATAATTACGGTATTTTAATAATAATTTATTTAAAACGATCATAAAATAGTTTTTATTAATATCAATTGGACTTATAGTCAGCAATGAATGTTCATAAATTCACATAGCGCATAAAGTGATAATACAGTAATTCAAAATGGTAGGACATCTGTCAGAAAACTCACTTTATAAAAACTTTTATGTAATATCCATTGTTGCCCAAGATTTTCCAGTTTTTGACGTCACCCATTGTCACACATTGCGACGCTATTCATTAATGATATTTTTACATTCCACTTACTATGTACTAAATGGAATGTCAAAATATCATTAATGTATAATAACGTCGCAATGTGAGACATGATAATAATTAATAGGGTAAATATTATTATCGTATTAATCACATCATGTGGTCATGCCGTTATCATGACTCCACAATAAATATTATAATCGTATGGTTATCATGTCTATATGGTGATAGCGTTATTTTTTGATCAGATGATCATCGCAAAATTAATATTTCGAATCTTATTTTTTTTATCTTATTCTATATTTCCCAACTGAGTTTATTTTCTATTGAAACATTGGTAAATTTATCCAGATATTGTATATTTCTTCCAGATCTTCATATTCTTATGTTTAAATTCACTGCAACTTAAGGAATTTGGGAAAAAAGTCTGTAAAATCAACTTTCATAATATTGTATTACAAACCTCTCTTCACAATCAATTATTAATTGAAAATATATTAAACATATTTAAAAATATAAATTATAAAATCGAAGATAAATTTTGACACGAAAGTAAATACAGCAATAATATATTATATAGTATTAAAAATCACAAACACTGAATTTTAATTTCGTAATATGTGCATTTAATGAATCAAATAACACAATTAACCTAAAACATAAAAGGTTATACAGTATTAATTTTTAAAAGCAAAAAAATAAAAAATAAAACTATTGAATACTTAAAGAATCTGATTTCCTCAAAATAGGATGATAAGATTCCTGATTTATACAACGAAATTAAACGAAATTAACGCACATATTACGAAATTAAAATTCAGTGTTTGTGATTTTTAATACTATATAATATATTATTATTACATTCTGGAAAATTACTAACAGCTTTAAAGGAGAAAATGTTCGATAAATATCCGATAGATTTATAATTTAAGATTGATTTCTTTAATTTTTACTATTATCCTAATTATCAATTATCACTCCTACTCTTCTGTTTATCCATTATGCTATACTTCATTCATAAAATCTACAAATTAGATATGTTTGCTTGTGGATATTCGATTTAAGATTAAAAATTTCATGAAATTAAAATAAAAAGAAATTATAAATATTTTTTATATTATAAATGTTCAATTTTATTAGTCTTTCCAACAAAAATAGCTAACGATATTCTCTTTAAAATATGTTTCAAAACATTTTTAATTTATTTTTAATAATTCCATCCACAAATCAAATATTTAACAGTTTAATATAGAATGTAATTAAATTTTAGAAAAGTTAAATGAATAAATCATATCTCATTGCAAACAAAGACGATAATCAGTAATCACAAAGTCTATGCTTTATAACTGCTGATTAAACAGGAATTCTTAATAAAATTTTATTTAAAATTGATTTTTGATATGTTTATACAGTTTGGTGATGAATTAAATTTTAATTTTCTTCTAATATAAACCTATCTTTATGAATTTCGTAACGAATAGCTCACTACATATTTAAAAATACATTTCTAATCATATATCAATATTTATTATTTGTTTATTTATTTTAAGGTTCTCAATAGTAATTACAAAAAGTATAAAAACCTGTAAAAGTATAAAAATAATAAATCCTTCTATGAATCTAAAAATAAGCATTAAATATGATATACAATTCTCAAATCAAAAAAAAAAATAATAATATAAAATGCACCAAATTCTATTGAATAATGGGAATTAAAATTCATGATATAACAGACAGATATTGTATAATTGGTATCATAATTAGTTGCAACTCTGATCCAAAATTTTTTTGGAGGTTTCAGTCAACTTATATTTCAGAATATATAGTACAGGTATATTAAATTATTATAGAAAATATTTTGTTGCGAGATATTAATAAATAGAAAATTAATTTCCAGATTAAAAAAGCTATTTGAATATTTTCTACATATTTGACGTCATAATATTCTATAAAAATATTAAATTATTACAGCTAATTAAAAATATATTGTCTTTATCGGTTGATTTTATATGTAATTATTAATCTGCAGATTATATGAATAGCTTTATCTAGATTATAATTGAGGTGCTGATTAAATAATTAGATTGCGGTATAATGCGGTAGAATATATCAGAATTGGATATCTAATATGAAGCATAACAAATACATTCAATCATGCCTTTGCATGGTTCAAATATATCTGTTTAATGCTATCAGGGAATATTTTTTTTTTTTAGAAAAGACAATCTACTTGCATATATATTCAATAATTTCAAATAGAATAAAAACATAAATTGATTCTCTCCTTTTTGGTAATACAATGGACTCTCGATTTTACAAACTCGTGTGGACTCCCAAAAAAGTTCGTAAAATCGAAAGTTCATAAATGGGAATAGCATTAATTAAATATTAGAGACTTTTGGGATCAATTAAATAAATCGTAAAAACGTGTACTTCGTAAATTAGAGGTTCATAAAAACGGGAGTCCACTGTAATTACTTAAATGATATTCTGAGAAGATTCATTTTGTTTGTTCTGATCTCTGGATTCTTTAGACATCTAACCAAAATTTTTACCGTCAAAAATTGAGAGTTGCATAGAAGGCAGAAAATATCCTAGCACCACAATCATTCTGTTTGTAAATAATCAGCTACTTTACATTATAATTTTTTCATTAATTTTTCTATGAAAATTCTAAAACTGTTTTTTTATTCTCACTTCCATAATTTTTTAAAATTTTGATAAATGCATCTGTCCCTAATATTCGTATCATCAATCTTTTAGAATCTGTAACATGAAAATAACGAAAATTATTATATTGTCTATTTTTCACGATGATTCATCTATTATTGCTATTATGATGCATTTCTTTTGTTATGTTCTATTGCTATGTTCTCTTACTTTTGTGCCCTATGGCGCAATAATGTCTCTCAACTATCGCATGTATGATGGATTTTGATATTTATACAGATTCGAATTTCTCTTCCAGAGATCATAACATAATAATTCGATCTCGAATAATATCAAATTTGATTCACAAATTCTGCTAAGAATCGAAATACGAAATTTCGTGAAAATCCGTCAAATAGAAAATCGAACTGATACTAGATGAACAAGATTAACTGATTTTGAATTTTTTTCTGTGTATCTAAAAATCAGTAGGTATAATTTCGATATCAAATTTCATCAATATGTCAAATTTATTACTCAAAATATTTTTCTAATTAACGATGATTTTATAATTTAGTTTATCAAACTATATATACAGTAGAAAGGTGTTACATATGTTATAATATATATATGTACTATACTCATTAAAATTCTTTTATCAACTGTAAATGAAGTAATTAACATGTCATAAATGAATTATTGTAATTTACTGTAAATAAAAATAATCAATTTAAAAAAATATCATCCTTATTTTTTGATATATATATGTAGGTATATTGTCAAAATTTTGCTTTTAATTTTATTTAGCAGTAATATTTGAATTACAATGATTTGCTTCTTTACCAGTTAGTATCATAAAGAGCAAAAGTTCTCTAACGTAGAAATATAATATTGTGATACATGAAATTTTGAAATGATCGAAAAAGCAGAGCAGTGACTATAAACCAAATACAATATTGTAGACACCAACTGCATTTTATTACAAGAATCATTACAATCGAAATTCAATTCGTTATAACTTTCATTCTATGACAATTATTAATAATCTAATATTTATATTAGAGAAAAATATTCAATAAGAATATAGAATATTAAATTTAGATCTTTAAATTTAATTATTAAAAGAACTAGAGTAATTTGAAGACAACAAAAATCGGTAGTAAAACATAGTTTATCTTTTTCACTCTTTCCTCCTCCGCAGTTATAGCTGCACGTCACATTGTTTAACCAATTTCGACACTGCATTTCTTTGATTACGTAAGAGTTCCTGAAAATTTCAGCATAATCGAATGAAAATAAAGAAAATAGAGATATTTTCTCTGTAAACACTTCTGCAGTTCACATTGTTCAACCGTTTCCGAAAAAGAAACACTATACAGTATTTTTGAATAAATGTATCTTCTACTAAAATCCTCTTAAAAATTTCGAGTCAATCAGGTAAAATCAAGAAAATCCTATCTGCTTAATTTTGATCTGATTGAATCAAAGGATTCTTTTTTCTATAAATTGTATCGCTCAACGGTTTTGACCAAATTTGGAATACATGTACAGTATTTTATTTAAGATTCCTTAAGAATCTCAAATAAATTTCTTTTAGGATAATTGAATTATACTGAAATAAAAAGCGCATTTAATGAGTTATCATATTGTCATTAGAACCTTTTACAGAGAGAATGTTTTCATCTAAAAAAAATAAATGATATACAGTATATTCAAAATGTAAGAAATTAAGCCAAGTATAATAGTGAAAATCGGGAAATTTATGTAATTTAGAAGCCGCTACTTTATTGTTGATTTAAGAAAATAAGACAATACTGTCAATTCAAATAGCCATTTCTAAATGGTAATAAATATCCTAATTTTTATTGGGTTATTTTTATACGTATTATACTATTACTGTATTATACTATATTACAAAAAGGCAGAATAATTCAACCAAAAAAAGAATGAGAATATTATTTTTATACATATTATACTATTACTGTATTATAATACTGTATTATACTATATTACAAAAAGGCAGAATAATTCAACCAAAAAAAGAATGAGAATGAACAAATCTGTGAATAAAATAAACATTCCAATTAAGTTTTAAAATATTTATATTTAAATGATCAAATTTATTTGACTAATTTTATCTATATATATTTTTTGTTTTAGTTTCGTCATGTATTTTATTGGATGGATTTGTTTCGCTTCTCTCATATTAGGCAAAACAATAGGATCGGTCGAATTTGAAGATAGGAAAAACGAAAATAGTGTTAAAGATGAACAAGTTAGTTAATAATTAAAACAGTTCTTTAATTTTCATATTTTTAATGATTTATTTAAGTTTTTAATCTATTTAAATATTTATTCATTTTATATATTACTTATCGATTTATAGAAAGTTCAATGTAAAAATTAATCAAACAATGGCGTAAAAATTTTCAACAGAAAAATTAAGAAAAACTTGTAGTATTAAAATATTTATTAAAAAATCCACTTAATGAGAAAAATCAATACGGCTAATTCAAAAATGATGGATAATTCCAAGGGCATAAGGATATCCAATTGTAGAATGATTTATAGAAAGTTCAATGTAAAAATTAATCAAATAATGGCGTAAAAATTTTCAACAGAAAAATTAAGAAAAACTTGCAGTATTAAAATATTTATTAAAAAATCCACTTAATGAGAAAAATCGATACGGCTAATTCAAAAATGATGGATAATTCCAAGGGCATAAGGATATCCAATTGTAGAACTCATGAAGGATAATAAGATTTATGAAGTTGTGAACAGTTTGGTTATAACATAATTCATTTCTAAAACAACAACAACGAAAAAAAAAGATTTATAAATTAATTAATTTATACTGGAAAGTACATGAGAATTTAATTAGATTTTACAAAAAAAAAATAAAAAATATTAAAATATTTTTCGGAAAGAACGAAATCATTTCATTGCCATGAATTGAAGACCTTTCTTTCTTTCTTTTTTCCCCTTTCTTTCCATTAGACGAATAAGAAAAGTGGGAATTAATAATAAAACTACAAGGATTAAACGATTAAAGCCATTTTTCATATTTTTACACTGAAGATGACATCTTAAGAGGGAATAAAAGAAATTGCGGAGACCTTTATGAGGTTAACAAATGATCACAATTAAGAAAAAATGTAAGAAATTTACATGAAACGGGCCCTATCAAGTAAATATTTGTTCTTATTCAAATGCTTTATAATATCATTAATTTTTCTTTCAGGAGTTATAAATTTAGTCGTGGAAAATGCTAAATGAATTGCTTCCTATCTAATTTAGTTAGAGCTTGTCCAAATTTAGTTTACAATCTTGCCTAAAGTTTATTTATTGATACAAAATAATAAAAAAAGCATATTTAATATATCGCATTTATTTGTGTGCATTCTTCTTTTTTCCCCCAATTTTTACTCAGAATATTAGTGTTTACAAGTATAATGAAAGCTAATGTTCTTTCATAGAATTTAAGAAAAAATATCACACTACTTTTTTCACATTTCTCTCTAAAAAATATTAATAATAAGCAATATCAATTTCGCTAATGATATTCGGAATATAATTTACATGCTGAATTACCATATTTCAGCTTAATTTAAAATTTAGTTTGTTAACTCATTAGAGGGTTTTCTTGCCTTAGTTCGTTTAAAATTCTATAAATTATAATAATTCCGTGATTTAATATGTTTGCGATTTTTATTAATAAAGAAAAGCGGGAAAAAACTTGTTTAGGTTAGAAATATCGAAACTTAATCCATAGTTTTAATGTAATAATAATTTATTATATTTTATATATTTCTTGCTAGTAATAAAAGCCTTTTAGAACGTATTATTTTAGGAATATTAATTAATTCTCTTTTATATTTGTCCATCTTCATGTTATAAACAAAGTGATCCTGCATAATTACGGATGAATATATATTCTTCATCTTTATGTAACTTAAACAATACTTAAAAGTATTTTAATGATATTTGATTTGTTTAGATTTAATAGATGAGAAGCTGAAACATAGAATTACATCTCTCATTTGTTCTTTCATTACTTCATTTTTTTCTATGATTCATAATTTTGTTAGCAGTTTCATTATAACATTCTCTATAATCTCACGGGATGAAAGTGTGAAAATATCAGGACAAGGATAGTAAAATCCTATATAAAATTTAATTTTTATCGGAGAAATCTATGAATATTTTATATGCATATAAATATTAGTTATATTTATAATCTGATATAAATTAATTAATATTTACAAAATTTTTCCACATAAGTATACAACTATTTATTGTGATCTTAAATTTCTCTGATCTTATTACTCTTTTATGTCATGTTATCAATAGAAAATTTTTAATAGTAGATTAAAATTCAAATAAGAAAGTTTTGAATTATTCTTATCTCTACATTCTACTTGTAATTTTAAAAGTATTTTAACAGAAGGAAGAGGTTAATAACCATGTCAGATGGAAGTGAAAGTTTGGGCATAAAATATATTTGAGAGATTTGAGAGATGTTACGGGGAAACGTCTCGATCTCAAGTCATTAAGTAAACCGGAAGAATGAATTGACCGCCTATTCTAATTATTTAACGGACATCCTGACGTCATTACAAATTACTGAGTTCAGTATTAATCTAGTAATAATAGATGAGAGAGTAAACTGCAATCCCTATGCTCGCTAACGTCCGGAGAAAATAACCCCGTCTAAGGGGAATAATTCCTCTATTCCGTAATGAATATCGTGCAGGTTTACAACGAAGTCTTTCCCGTGATGATTTTCGTTGAGTATCAATCTTCGCCGTTCCCATTGATAACTTTACGGTGAAATAAGTCGAAAAGTGCTTCGAATATCATCCAAAAAGTGCACAATTTCGTCACAGTGCGATACTTATCGCGTATCTTACGAACAACTTTCGACGGAATCTTTCCGATACTTCGAAAACTCACCAAACTTTCTCCGATCGTTAACTAAGTCACAAAACACTAACTAATTTTAGGAGCACATGCAATTTAGAAATTAGTATATAGAAATCAATGTTTAATGGGAATTTAACATTTAGAGGGCCTAAATTTACATTAGGTGCAAGGCCTTTAAGCGCTTGCACTAATATATATTATCTCAATATCTTCTACTTCTCAAACTTTTTAAATTCAAAATTTTATGGTATCTAAAAAATATTTGATATAAATAGTTGGTTAAAGAAAATCCGAATCTTTAATAGTTTCCGGAAACTTTTCTTTGAGGAGTAAAATTTCATACAACAAAAGCGAATTTCATTAGAAGAAGGCCTAAATTTGCATTAGGTGCAAGGCCTTTAAGCGCTTGCACTAATATACAGTATATTATCTCAATATCTTCTACTTCTCAAACTTTTTAAATTCAAAATTTTATGGTATCTAAAAAATATTTGATATAAATAGTTGGTTAAAGAAAATCCGAATCTTTAATAGTTTCCGGAAACTTTTCTTTGAGGAGTAAAATTTCATACAACAAAAGCGAATTTCATTAGAAGATCTATTTTGAAAAGCGATAAGAAATCGCTATTGACATATTTTTGTAAAACCAGAAAAGTCGTAATTAAGAGAGCAAAAGAAAAAATAAAATAAAATAAATCATTCTTAGAGACGAATCCGGGTCTAACATTATAGGAAAATGCTTAAGTAAAGAAAACGATTTGTCTTAACATAATAGAACAAGAAACAACCGGGAGAAGAACCTTAATCGAAGTGGATGCCTTTGGATATTTTTGCATTGATGACGAATAGGTAAAGATAGAAGCAGATCGCTTGAGAATAGCTCGTTATCAGAAAAGAAAGCTTTGACTACATTCTACTTGAAATATTATCGTTCGTATCCGAAATCGATTTGGCGTATCACATCAGGACCTGTAAGGAGAGAATAAACGTCAAGAAGACAGAGATTTTGTGTAATGAAAGCCATAAATAACTGTCAGAGTTGTTAGGAACAAGTGTTGCTGTCACGCCCCAATGTGCCTCCCGATGGATAGCACTCATTGCAGGTGTTCCTTTTTCCTTTTAAAATCTAATCCCCTATGAAGGTTATTAAAAGCAATCGAGCGAAAGAAATACTTCTTATACCTGGCCTTACAAGAGGCCTTTCATAAATCTCTGCGCATAATTAAGAAATATATAAACAATAAAGTTTTCCTTCTTCGTAATAACAACTTATAAAAAATATTTATTAATTTATTAAAAATATATTCTTGATTTATTCTTAATAGAATTAATAATATTATGCAAATTAAATCCAAGATAAAGTCTTTGTAAGATTTACAAGCACATATTGCTCCGAAAACGATTAAAGATCGCAATATGTAGCTAGCATCTGCCTCGTATCATGTATAACCTCTTATGACATCGGATAGCCTTCTCCAATCAGATTGCTTGCTTCTAACATTCTTTCATTAACTTAAACATTTACTTTCTTCCACTGTTTCATTACACGCGGCCAACAACTTCAACAAATGCTATACATATTTCTTTTCTAATAAATGCGAAAACAGGCAATTCTTTTTTATAGGCTATACAGAACGAAATACCTTTAGTTTAAGAGAATTTATATATTTTTAAAGTTTATTGAAAACTTCAAATATTTTTAATTTTCAAATGTGTTTAGAGTGGAATAGATTGTTTAATTATCGGAATTTGATGGATATTTGCGTTCACTCCTCATATGAAAGATGTATTGAAATCCAACTCTTATCGCCAGACAGAGAGGACTTATAGAGGATAGTAAAGTCTCGTTTGATGTTATCCTCTATCTTTCAGTTGTCTAGTTGTCTTTGTCTATCTGCCATTTATGTCAAAGCCAGATGAAAAGTCTACGGGGTTTCTGGATACGAGATCATTATTCATTCTTAAAGGTCTGTATGGTTGCAGCACTTGTATTGGAAATATATGTGTTAGGTACTCCGTTCTCTCTAATCTCAACTCAACTCTGTCATAAATATCTCGTTTTATCTTATAAAATTGTCATTTGAATAAATCTTATCTCAAAATATTTTAATTCGGAATTAGTTTCATGCAAATAGTGATTGCAATCGGTAGATTATTAGCGGTTTTCGAATTTGTTGCGATTACTTTTCGTATATATGATCCGAAGAGTCTGTAACTAAGAATATGTAAAATTTCATGTAAAATAGAGTTATACGATGCAACTCAAATAGCAAAAGCTGCATAATACTGTATAAAAGACAAGTTGGGAATGCTACCAGAATAATAATGTAGAGAATAACTCACCAAGACCCCCGTGCCAATGAGAAGATTCGAATCCACTTATTATCATACGTGTCTAATCGGGATTTTAATAATAAGCGTACGAAATAATTCTGTATGTAGAAAAAACTATTACAAAAGCTTACAATTAACAATTGGAGAAGTTTCCGGCGGAATCGGAAGGCGTCATTCTACACGACAACCTCTCATTAACCCCTGATTGAAATATTGCATGATCTCACCGCTTGGTGCGCTGTCTTCAGTCAGAAATTTCACCAGCTGCATGTCGTCCGTATTTCATCAGAAGTTTTCTAAATTGATTCCTTCCCACCTTTTCTACTCTTTTAGAAAATTTACCGCTTCCGAAAGAAGGATAGAACAATTTAAAAATATAAAAAGAACAAATAAAAAAAATCGCAAGATAAAAACAACCGAAGCGTTTCTCCTTTTATTACTAGTTCTTAACAGACGAATCTTCTTTTTAATTTTGAGAAAAACTATTTAATACGTAAACCGAATTCAGAATAAGAAATTGAATTTCTGTAATTAGTTGTACGTAAAAAAATAAATATGCAAAACTTGCCAAAAACAAAGTTTTGTTTAAAGTGTTCGTTAATTAGCTTATCTCAATTTTTTCTTGTAAAATTAAAAGTTTCAAACTTAAAAGAGTTTTCTTAAAGTTTCATGCAAAAAGATTTAATTTTCGTAAGTTTATAAAAATCAGCTTTAATACAAGATGAAATCTATAACAACATCGGTAAGGAGAACTTACTTCAAAGTAATCTATAACATTTATTCATAAGATAAAAAATTTCAACTTAAATCCTCTTTTTATACGAAAACACGTGTTTTGAAATCTTAAATTCTTCTTTACTCTATAGAAATTACTGTTAGGAAGACTGCTTTATCGAAAGCTCTCTTTCTTCCCCTTGTGAACAAGTTTAGAAATCCGTCAAGTTACGAAAATGTTGGAATGATGAAAGTGAAGTGTCGCTGTTGGTAAAGTCGTGTAATTTTACGTGTCAGCAACTTTGAGTAGGAGAATAAGAAAACGATGTCCCGTGTGCTGTGAAGATGGTGTTAAGATGATCGATGATAGACGCAGAAGAGATGTGATAGCAAGAAGTTTTCAGGAGAAAAGAGGGAGAGATAGTTTTATGGTAGGAAATCTTGCTGACTTCGATGTTTGTCTGTACCCGTCAGCTGGGCATGTGTCACTAACTCATTGGCACACTAGGGGTTTTAAAATTTCACATCACAACAAACTCCACTGAAAAATTCTGCTGCATTAAATAAGGTAAGAAAATCGTTATTTTCCGATATTATTTCTATGTGAAAATTATGAATCAAACTATTTAAGATTTCTAATTTTCTATTGAATCTGACAAATGTATTGGATTTAGAATTAAAAACTGCACAATTTTATATTATAGTTCTAAAATATTTAATTATTAATAAAATTGAAACGAGAATAAATGAAATTAAATTATTTCTTAATGTAATTATCATAAATGTTATAATTAAAATAATAAATCTTGTAGTGTAGAGTTTGTTAAACGACACTGCTCTTTTTCTCTTTACAAAAGATTTGAAGGGTATTTTCCTGCATAATAACCTCTTGTAAGTAGAAAGAATTGAATCTAATTTTTATTCCATTTTCTTCCTTCCAGGTGGAAGATGTAAGAAAACGCAAACAGCTGTTATTCTTAACAAGATTCTCTGGTTGAGTATTACAGTTATAATGAACTGCTAACTAACTAACTATATCTTCATTACATGATTCTACACGTGATCATATGAGGATTCTCAGCAGTCTCCATGACAACGAGGAGAGAGAAGTCACCTGGAGTCCCTGAGAAGCTGTGTATGAATATTAATGAGTAGGAAACGGTCGAAAGTCAGCAAGGTAATTATACCATGTGATGACAGGTCATACATTCCACTGGACATACGACGTTATTGTGACATAATTTTGCAGTTTATCTCCTTTTCGCCGATTTTATCCGGGATAAACGGATAAAGAGGATACAGAATATCAACAATATCTCACTTATTTCAATCATTTCCATTGAAATTATTTATATTTTTCTGACAATTCTCTTGATACAGAATTTTTCGCATTTTATTAATCATAATTGTCGTTCTGATATCAGAAAATTCATTTTATATATTTATTTCTTCCTAGATATATTCAACAAAACATCATTTAATATTTAAAGCATTTCATTCTTTATGTTATCCATCAAATATTATTTAATAAAATAATTTAAATTTGTCAATTGTTTTTGACTGTAGTCATTCTTAAATGTGTACTTCAAATATCTATTTTCGTTCTTAAATTACAAATACAATAATAATTTTTTTTTCGTTATTTTTATTGAAAAAATTAACCCTTTACTTTTTTCGAGTTTTCAGATAATTGAAGAAATCTACTTAGAGTTATTTGGGGGAGAAAAGGTGTAATTTGATTAAGAGTAATTTAGAGATAACAAATCCTTGTTGCCACTCCTTAATCTGATCTTAAGAGCAAGAAACTCTTGTTTTGGATCAATTAGAGTTCTTTTATTGGGCGTTACTGATTCTTAGAGTACCTTTGAATATAAATTATTTTATCATAGAAACTAGAAAACTTTCTAAATCTAAAGCACAACTCTAGAAACTAAGCAACTCTTCTATCATTTGGATGAATATTTTATATAGTTTTATTTTTTGTTTAAATCGAATAATTTCAATGAATGCATAGGCAATCATAGGCTTCTTATAATAACTGAAATTTTATTTTTAAATTTAATTAAAGAAAATCTTTTATTATAGTTCTTAAATATAAGTCTAAAAAATTAAAAATGTAAAATAAAATATTTGACATAATTAGATAATTGTGTATTAACTTATTTTTTAATTACATTATCTTGATGTAAGAAGAAAACATGATTTATCTGATTAATCCTATACTTAATGGGAAAAAATGATGATGATAATTTTATAAATAACTTCAGATCTTATTTAATTATTTATTTAATTAAATTTATAGAAAAAGTATTATTAAAAGCGTGTATGATATTTTATCAAAATTTATTAAAATTTCAGGAAGGTAAACTGAAGTTATTATTTTTCTTTTTTTTAAGATTCTTCCTTCTATAACTTAACTGTTAAACTGTTCCTTTGCCATTATTAAAGAATATCATCACCAGAACCCATGGATGGTTAATTTATTAGAGAAACCTAATTATGTGACTCCATGAGGAACAATTAATTGGGTAATAATACCAAGAGGCCCCTTGAGCGGCCACAAGGAACAATATCTTGAGTGAGCAGTCACAATTATAGGTAATAAGCCCCTTTATTTTGCTGTTATTATTAGGAACCTGGAAAATTAATTATTAATTCCGAAGATAAATGATTGTCGCCATTTTGAGTTTCCACTTATAAAACGTTTTGTCGGACATTTTACTGAATAAAATATGTTTTCATTTAAAAAAGCAAAGCATTAGGAAAAAAAAATATATAGATAGAATTTTTTTAGTTAGAAAATAATTTTTTATATATTAAGAAACTCGATTTGAATATTTCTTTTAGTGGAAGACTTCGAAATGCGTTTTTATCAAAAGAGTTTTCTGAGAGTAGAATGAAACGAATATGTTTCTGAAGAGGAAAAGACTTTTGAAATGACACAGACTCTATCAATACAACAGATCGTTGTTGAAGAACAGAAAGAAGAGTAAAGGAGCTGACAAAGATCAGTTGAAAAGGATTGCATTCCGTATGAATTGTCCATTGTGATTTTTCGAGCAATTGCTGCATACATCTTATCATTGTATAACTTACTGCATCAATATGCTGACATCGTCTTAATGTTTTTTTCTTTTCTAAAACTGATTTTTTTTTCTTTCTTTTATTCCGATTTTTTTAAACAAAGTTTCGTCGACATGAAGTGTATCGAAACCTCCTATAGGGGCAATTAAATTTCGACTTGGTTTTTTTCTTTTTTCTTTATTATCCGTAAATAACGGTACGGGCTTAGAAAAACAATTGTTTTTTTAACATCGAATAAAATAATGAAAAGTAAGAAGAGAGGAATAGAAAAAATACAAACATGCCGCTTGAATTCACAGAAGTCAAGATTTAGAGGAAAACAATTAGCGTAAAGGCCTCATTCTGAAATTAATATTTGAACGCTTGTCGTAAATTACATAACGGATAATTAATTTTATAATTACCTCTACTTTCAGAACTCATGACGTTGGCGCAAGCTTGAAATCGGAATAAGAGTCGAGAATCGTCGGTGCAGGAATCAATGGAAGATACCGGATTTGCACATTCGCCGCTGTCTCTCCTGTATGTAAAGGTAAACGGTCCGCTGAAAGGACAACCAACCGGTGCAGAACCCACTGTAGAGAAAAAAGTAAAAAAAAGCAGTTTTAATACAATAATCTTGTACGCTCAAAAGCGATTTTAAAGTTAATAATGAATATTACCACGTCTAGATGGAGCCACTGAACACCGATGATGTCTAGCGGCAACCATGGTGTCGTCAATAATTAAAAAGCCGCATAAATAACTAATTTGTGCTATTTATAACAATAAATATTTTTAGTTTTAACTGCGACACACAAAATATTTATAATAAATAAATTCCGAGACCGTATTATAATTTTAAGAGAGGTGGAAACTGGAGATAGTAGTTTAAAATTATTATTTTAGCAACGTTTCCTTCCAAGTAAGTTATACGTATATAGTAATTATCCGGCTGTACTAAGAGCGTATCCATGAGAAAGAAGTAAAAAAAAAGCCCGGAGTGCTTTATAATTCCCGGGGTTTGCTGTTAAAAGCTCATTAAGCCGAACCCTCTTTGCTAGAATGACTTATCTTGTGCAATCAATACTGACACCTAGGATCTTCGAAATTACGTAAACACGAGAAGCGCACCACATTGATGAGTCGGCCCCCCGTGGGAACCACAAAACCTTCCCTTTAATCAATTAAGCGGAGGGGAGGATTAAAGAAAAAAGGAGGAGAGAGAGAGAGAGAGAGAGTTAAAACACTACATACAACATTGTTAATTCCCCTGTCGGGATAATAGGCTGACAATCACCCGTGGTGTTTTGTAAACTGCCATCTTTGCTTCGTTGTTGGATTAAAAGTGCTGGATTAAAACTTTCGTAACTTTGCTTGTTAACGGCTGTTATTATGGTAGTTCTCTCTTTTGTTTCCGATCTTTTCTGTCAGGAGCTGAGGAAATTTAGTTCCCTCTCGCTTATACTACCGTCTCTATACTACGGTGATAAAAACTGGTTACGTTAAGTAGCACGTACACACATTGCTATTCTACTAATACTACAATGGTATTGTGTAGTTATGAATTAAAACCGAGATAAATCCTTTCTTTAATATTGTAATTAATTATCTCTTTTTTTGCGTAATTTCTTTATACATTAATTTATATCGAATACCTTGCTATTACTACAGTAGCATCACGGCTAATTAACAAGCTGGCTTCTGTTACGGCAACAATTCAATCTTTTTATCAACTTTATCATAGAAGAATGTTATTGCCTTTATTACTACAGCGGTAAATAATGTAAAAAAAAGGAGAAATTTAATTTTTCTCAGAACTTTTATACACACTAGTTATAGAATTTTAACTTTGATCTACCTTAATATAAAGATTGCATAAATCTATAATAGCGTGTCATTAACGCTTGGTTCTAAATTTGGAAGATACGTGTTTCGTGATAGATTAAACTTTACACAAAACTTTAAAAATAATTTCATTAGATATTTCGGAGTCGAGTAAAACTTATTAACCTATTATTATAAACGTTCGTATAAAATAATAATACAGTAGAAATGATTCAATGAGAATTTCTAATTAGGTTTTAAATAATATGCAATTAATGAAGTGTATATAATTAACAGTAATCGTGATGTAATCCCACGTCTCTTAATCTGTACAGTTGCATTAATAACGTCTTAAGATATCGGCAATTTCTTTAATATTATAGCAGCACAACTAAGGATTATTAATGACACCAATTCTGCAAGAACAGCAAAATTCGACCTTTCTTCGACTTCAGATCCCATTAAACTCTTTTAACATGTGATATCACGATAAATTCAATAAAACGATTCACAAATCAATGATAAAAGCATCTATACACGATAAAAATTTCTATTTAAAATCTTTTTATTAAATTATCCTCTATTTTAATGTAATATAAAAATAGTGGATCAGATAGATATTTCATCATAGTCATTATCTTTCATATAATAAATTCTTTAGTTATCAAAATAATTTTAAAAATTAACTTCTTTTTCTATAAAATTTGTTTGTATGTTAGTTTCTGTACCGAAATAGCATATTAAGACAACAAGAAACAGTACGTTACAACTTTAAAAATCGATATTTTAAAAGTAACACCTTATAGCCCTGTTAAATGATATAGTCGCTGAAAGAAATTTTTAGTAAAATTAAAAATTTCAAAGAAGTAAATGATGATATGCAAAATATAGTTTTTTCTGATAGATAAAATATATTTTAAAGTTTGGACACAATCAAACATAATGGAGTAGCTAGATAAACTGTTTATTTCCAATCTGCTCGTAAATCAACTAAAGCAAACACTTTGGTAAGGAAACTCTAATCTTACTTGAAAAACGTTTCTTCTTTTTTCAAATATTAAAAGAAAAAAAAACAGACAGATTTTCAATCACACAAAGATGTTTTCGGAAAATAAAATTTTATAAATAAAAAATACTGAAGTGGATAGTTAGTTATAACTTCTTCCAATATCTCCTTCTCCTCACGGAAAGAAGAATTTTTGTAGTATTTATGCTTATTCAAAATGCCAAAAATTTATTAATGGTGTGTTTGGATAAATTCACGACATTATACTAAAATTTAGAAAGTATTATAACTTTTTCTTTGCTTTTTTTCCTCAGTACGAAATAAAAATTTTAAAGATGAAAGTTTGTTCCCACCTTTATGGTTAACAAAGTTGACATTTTATTATTTATCGTAAAAAGTTAAATAAACAAAAAAAAAAGGTTTCACGTTCAAACACAATTATGTTTATAAACATTTTTCTCCATATTTATCAAACTTAAAAGCGAAAGAAAATATTTAAGCAGAGTTAAGAATAACTACAAACTCTATTTTCTTCTTTATCTATTTCTGCGGCGAAAATAAACATGCAAAAGATTTAATATAGAGAACATTGTTTGGCGGACTTCCTCAAAAAAGTAAAAGGTAAATTGGATATCGTAATAAGTTGGTTTGAGCCTGGAGCGTCAATCGCTCCGAGCATTCATTGATGAGGGGGCAAGAAGTGCTGCATTTAAAAGACCGCTATACGGAGGTGTTGTTCTTGGCATGTAAGGTGTTTCATTAGTTAAGTCATAGTAATTACATCGGAGATAGACAGGGAGTCACGTTTTTGGCTAGGAAGATTAAAAAAAAACTTATAATTAAATGTAGCCTCTGGCCATTTATCGCAATCGATGGTGGTCTAAGAATTTCCGCTGGAAACCATATTGAGAATTGAAATTTCTGGTAATGAAAACATGACATTGTCTGTCCATCCAATTACGTAATGAGTAGGAATTCTCTCGATTTTAATAAAGGAGGCCCTTTTTTTAAATTTAGGCCTCTCTAAAAAATGCATAACTATACTACGGGAAAGTCGGTAATTTCCTGAAATTTAAAAGTTTTTTCTTTTCGTCATTTAAATCACTTGAAATTAAAGAAGAATTGTAAGATTTATTAGCGATCTTTATTGCCAAAATCTCATTGGAATTGAGTTAATTATAGAAAACGACGGCCTGCGTTGATCTTTTATCGTTTGTGAAATGCTATTTATATATTTTCTTGTCTATCCTAAAAAATAAACGATAATAAATGAACGATAACGATGCAAAGTTAAATATTGTAAATTAAATCATCCCATAAAAAAGAATACTTAACAAAATCTCTTGTTTTCATACTGTAAATATATTTATAACATATAACATTACATAATCATAATGTATTAATATATATTCAAATATTAATACACAAGCATCCTCTAATAGACTATATTATAAATAATTTTACATTTCTTGTTGACAAAGGACGATAAATAATTAGATATCTAATTATTAAGTATTTTTTACTCATTCTCTTCTTAAAATTCTAAACTGATTTCTTTTCCTTTTATATATAAAATCTATATCTTTTTAAATTATGGCAGTAGATTGCATGCCTCTTTTATACATTAAAAATGCTAAATTTAAATAAATTTAATTTATTTACACTTTTCCTATGTTTATTTATCTGATTTATTTCTCTCAATTACTTTTAATATATTTAGTTTTTCCTCATCCATCTAATGTTTTTTTACTTATTGTCATTAGTCCTTATCTACTTTTCCCCCTCCTTGTCATTCTACTGTCTTTATTCATCACTTTTCTTATAGAGGTGCAGCATCTTTCGCTCGTCGTATGATCTTTCTTACTTTTCGTATATGTTTGTTTCACCTGTACTTTGATTTTTCTTTCAGCTTCTGTCCAGACTGTAACTGAGAATTCTAAATCTGTCTCAACTTTCTACGGTCCAGATCTATTCTAGACAGAGTGACAAATAATTCTAGACTGATTGATGATTGTCCCGGTAAGAAGCATGCATCAGTTCCTTCATCTCAACATCCGATGTTTATATCCGAGTGTTCCATCAAAGGAGCAGCTAAGTGTTCCTGGTGGCAGCAACCTGCTGAGTCCAACTTGCATTTATCACGGTGTCCGTTAATTCCACATCGATCTTTGGTCACGAGACAAAATAAACGACGCAGTCATTTAGCTTCAATACACGAACCTATTCCGATTGATCCTGGTATTAAAGGTAACAATAAGCGTCGTTTTTAGATAGAACTTTTTCTAACCTTAATGAAGAAAGCCGGAGAAAGATGGCGAAGTGTAATCGTATTAAATTCGTGCAGAAGTTAGAGTTTACTTACTAGGAGAAGGGAAAAAGGAAATTGTTTTCTCTCCCGCTACGTATATATTTTTATGAAGCAATGGAAATGATTTATTAATTGTTTTTTTTCTGTCTTCATAGTTTGGTGTCAATATTTGCTCTAGGCGTTTGTTTCATTTTTTGCCCGTAAATTTGATTATGGATTCATTATCAGATGGATGTAATCTTACTTATCGTTATCCTGTATGGCTTAAAATTCTATTATAAGTGCAGGATGTGTTCAAATAGCACGAAACTGTTTTCTATTCTCTCTCTGTAACAAACGAGATTCTTTTTTTATATTTAAAGCCCTCTAAAGTCACATAACCGATAATTAATCCGCAAATGGTCCCTTCCTAGAACGTGTTCTCTTACATACCGTGTTATTCACCCATCTGTAATTACATTCAATGCAATTAAATCTTAAATCGCTTCATCATATCCAATCAAATTCCTAGACTAGTTGATACATTCAATCTTAATTCGTTGTTATAATCATAAGATTACAAAGTCCAGCTGTGTTTTTTAAATCAAAATTTTTTCATTAATATAAATTTTATTTATATTATCAAATCACGTGATCACGTTTATGAGTCACGCTGCGTTTACTTATTTGACATCGTGACCTGGTGAATGAAAAACTTATCTTCTTCACCGTACACCGAAGACAAATACCCAATTTGGTCCTCTGAGGGCAATCGCATAATCTGCATTACTGATCATCGATCTCGATCTGATCGAATGATCTACCGACTTTATTAAATAATTAATCAAAACGGATATCACGAGTTTTAATGCCATTAATTCCATATGGATCGATTACTGTATGAGTTATAAGATTTATAAAAAAATAACTCCTTAGATAGAATCAAGTGATTTTATATATGTATATATATATTTATATTAAAAATTTTCCTATTAAATCATGAAACGTGTTCATATTATGTAAAAATCGTAGAAATTTAAATAATGAAATGAATAATGATCACGTATTTAGTTGCGTGATTTGCATTATTAAAAAACTAGACAGAGAAATAAAAATTTCAAAAATAGAAGAGAAAGAAAAGGGTGGATAAATATTGAAAACCCAATAAGAACTAGATAAGACGTTCCCCGGTGGCCCACCATACAAAAAGCTATTACACTAGGTAAGGAGAATTCTGGTCTAAAATTCCTAAGATTGCAGACAATTTAAAACCTGTTTTCTGTTCGTGGTGAAGGAGGAAGAAGTGCAACTCCTTCAACTAAACCTATCGGCACTGCTGACTAAGAAAGAAAATGCTAAGTGGATGGCTGTGTTTTCAAGTACTTGATGTCTTTCGGGAGAAGACGTGAACAATTCCTTCCATTTTTTTCTCTCTCATTTCTCCTCCTATCTAAGGATCTGTCCTTCTTATCTATTCTTAGTAAATTTTATGGAATTAACGAAGTACTACAGGTGTACTACCTGACGTCTTTCAAACTGGATAAGGATTACCACTATTCATTCAAATGGAAATGATTATTGGAGTTTCAGAATGCACGTTGGAAAGATGTTGGAATTTATCTCTCTCTCTTTCTCTTTTTTTTACTGTAGATTTTGATATTTCCAATGCATGCAGTTCATGAGAATAGGATCAAGTGAATAAATTTATATACAATGATATAATACAAAATCTTTTATTATATAAAATATTTTTGTCGTAAAAAGAAACAGGAAACCAAAAAAATAAGAATATGATCGATATTTTTTCATTTCATTAAATTCTAAAACTTAAACAGCATTAATAATAAATTCAATTCAATTAACAAAAACGGAATTAAATCGTGTCTTTTCATAATAAATGCAAGAGGAAAAGTTAAATTATGAAAACAATATTGAAGTTTAGATAAAGTTTACGACTTTCTTTCCTTTCAATCTCCATGCAAAATTAAACAAAATTTTTGAAGGAATTTTGGATAAAAAGGGATTTTTATGTTTATAGTTTATGTCGAATTTGCTTACTTACGTCGGAACATGGAGAAAAGCAAAGCATCTCCATTGATCTCCTCGCATAGCATCCCTAAGGTCTGGAACTGATTGATGGGAGAACAGTAACCTGTAAGGAAAATACTACTATAGTAATAAAATCATGAATGGGAGCATTTAATATAAATTCCGAGTTAAACGATATACTAAACTATTATATCTTTTTTTATCATTCTTACATATTATTTAGAATATGAAGAGTAATAATTAATATTATTGTTTTATAGAACTTACTACTTAATTTTTGATATATTCTAATTTAAATTTTATATTTTCGTTAATTTTAATATTTTATAAAATAATATAAACTGATTTGAATAATTTACGAATGAATACACCTATTATTGATTAATTTTAAACGAAATGTAAAGTTAAGTTAATTGCTTTTAAAATATGAAATTTGAATTTAATAAATTTATGAAATTAGAACGTTGTATTAATTTAATGATGGTGAATTAACAAGATTTGACCAAAGTTCACTTATTTTAAGAAAAATAATGAAAATTTATAATAAAATTAGCGTATATGAATATTTTTCATAAGTTATTGGGATATTGTTTATTTAAAGTTTATTATCTAAACGCAAACTATTGAGAGATGTAAACAGATAAGCATATTTTCTTAAAAGTTTCTTAATTTCAGGATAAAAAATTTCAAAAAAATATGCCAACACTTTTCGCGATAATTTAGAGAGAATGAGAAGAAAATTCTCTATATAAGTTGTTAAAAAGCCAATTATTAATTATTGTTCCACACTCTATGGCCTTGGATGAATTGCTGTATTTTTGATAGTTAGCTTTATCTATATAAAAAGAAAACAAAATTAATAAAATATAAAATTGCATGTTTATGCAGTGAATAATGTGTTATTTATACGTTATTTTGACGTTTAATAAACAATGAAAATTTTATACTGCGCGTTATCGTTGGAAAAATATGGTGCTTTCGCTAATACATTATTTACACTCAAATTTTCAAAGTTTAAAATATTTTTTTTTTTTTTTTGCTTTTACCAGATAGTTTTAATAACTTCTTAAACATAAGCATGTTTTATATTATAGTAATTTTTATAGTTAAATAATAATAAAATTACTAAAGAAGAATTTACCAGAGTTAGATTAAGAAGAAAGTATGTAGATAAATTAAAATAATTTTATTTGAAAACAGGGATTATTCTTGATAAATATTAGAGCTTAAAGAATCAAAATGATTCGAAATTATTGAACATTTTCATCTAACAGGTTTGCAAATTTCCTTTTTTCCAATTTAATTATTTTTTAATTTAATCTAATTCGATTGTAATAATGAAAAATTTCAACAGGATGCATCCCAAATCTCTTTTAAACCGCTTTGGTATTAAGAACTCTTATCAGAAAATTTCTCAAGTTCAAATATTGATGTTGCAGTTGCGATAACAATTCTCTCCATAATCTGTAATCAATGGTTTACATTCTTGTTTCCAACTCTCAACACGATTCCCGATAACTTGCCACGGATTTCCAATTGCATTTTATATCTCAGCATCGCCAACTCCAATCAATAACTCCAATCGAAGTTTGCAGAAACTTGTAAGAGGCAACAGTACATTGTCAACTACCAATATGCATTCGGTAGCAGTAGATTGAGTCGAAACTATGATGTTTCGTGTTATTGCACACTTATAATATATATCTAAGTGTTTAAAGTAGTTGAAGGACGGAAATGGATGTGTATATGCAGGATGTTTCCTAATTGCATATATATTAAAATCAAGAATGAAATTAAGATTAAAATGAAGTCGACGTGTCGCTCTGAAGCGAATCTCAAAGCGTTAGAAAACTCGCCAAATTCGAAGGTAAAAAGGGGACTTAAAAAAGGTGTAAAAAGTAAGATTTCTTTACCAGTTATAAGTGGCTGAAAGAATTATTGAAAGTATACATGAAAAATGTATCCAAAAAACCTCCTAAATCGCGCAAAATTCATTCATTCTACTCTTGCACCTAAGTGGTATCTACGCTACATACGTAGTAGTTAAAGGATAAGTCAAAAATAGAAAGTTGATATCACCAATAACTGTGCAATATTTTCGAAACAATTCGCATAAATATCGTTTCAAATTATATACTTCAAATTTCTGCTTCAGGATCATTTTCGGATCTGTAGGGATCTATTTTGACATCATCCGAACTGGTCTTATGCATGCAATTAAGAAATAATTTGTGAAATTTTATTTTAAAGAACTTAATGCTATAATCTCTTTGAAGTGTGTCGCTAAGAAAATTTGTTTTAGATCTACGCCTTATTCTACGAATTTAATTTTAAAACATGTCTTAAAATTAAATTTGTCTTGAGTGAAAAGAATTAAAAACCTATTAAGCATGCACATAATAAATGATTAACCGAACAGCACCTCGAAGTTTAAAGTGCATCGTTTTATTTTCTTCCTTATAAGAAGGTAATTAAATCGTCAAGCCACGATTAACACTTGCAGTTCCGTGAAGATATCCAAAATTTAGCAATTTTTTTGCAGTATTAATTGCTAAAGTGCGGCATTATCTTTAGGAATATTAAATGTTCAGAAAATTTGTTAAAATTATTCTCAACCGTTATAATTTCCCTCGCCTTAAAATGCTATCTGTTGAATAGCAAAAATATCTTATTAACAATTTCATAGAAGAAAAGAATTCTATTTAATTCCCGGAAATTTCGTGATATAAAAATCTCGTGATATCCAGTCATTGTATACCACCTCAATGATATGAGTATATGATAAACAATGGCTTACAGTTTATTTACTAAACGTCGGACGGGTAGACTAATGGATCACGATTCCAGAAAAAATTGAAGATAGGTTCTCATTTATTTTTATTCTCCTATTTATCCTGTCAAACCGATAGTGTGGCTCAATCGGTAATGAATATTCCTTCACTTCTCTACCCTATAATAATATATTATGCAGTTCAAAAGTAGCATAAAATGTTAAAAAACGAAACAACTTATAATTAGACACTTGGCGATAATCAATATTACTCGAGAAAAAGAGCCATTATCGGAAGCGAAAGCCTTTTGATTATAAGTGTTCATTTGCTTCTTATCTTATTTTATCGGATAGAAAAACTTATACCAATGAGAAACACTTCCATTTAGTAATATTTACAGAGTCTCACATTAAGACAACGTTATAGAGGGTAAGTATATTAAAGCAGTGTCACGGGACTACTTCAACTACATGTCTAATCTACACACTTCTTCGCTGTAAGAAAAGGCTATTACATAAATCACATTCAGAGTTAGAGGAAAAAAATCAATATTTCAATACTTTTTTCTTCACTTTGCTTATATAAAAAATAAAATATATTCCGAGATGTGCAAAGTACATCACAATTAAAGAGGAAGATTCCAACTTTGCATTTTGTCAATTGGAGTGATATTGCTTTACTGTTTTTTTTATCCGTTTTTTACTAAGAATGAGTTGCAATTAAAACTTTTTGGATGTTTGATATCTTTTGGACGAATCTAAATTAGTCTAGTGCTACGCTTTCATGAACTATGCATGAATTGCTATTGTAAATAGTTTCTTTTCGCTTTATCAGCACAATTCTTTTTAAAATATTCAGAAAGGAAAAGTTTCAGTGGTTCCTTTAAAATAATCTTCGGCGAAGAGAATTTATTTTTATATAATGCAACAAATATGTTTTTATATATTTAGAAAATTTACTGAAATCATTTAGAATCCAGCATTTCGTTAGCTAGTTTAGAGACTAATTTAATACAAAAGATGCAATAGTTCACAATCAAATCTTGTATATTAATCTGTTAAATTATGATAATTAATTAAAAATAAATCTATCGGATAATATTTTACAGCATAACAAAGCTTAGGCCTAATCACTTTATAGTCTGCAGGATGAAAAAGATTAGAAAACTAAAATGGAAAATTTCGACTTTTAAGCATAAGAATAATCTTTATATAATTCCTCAAAGATCCCCAAAATACTATCAGTATAAAGCTACGGATGTATAAATGTTGAGTTCCAAAATTAAATAATATGTCTTTAAAGTGCACTCAGAGAATCTTAAATCAGTTAAGTCTTTAACTTGAGCATTAAATTAGCAAAGGTCTATAAAAATTGCTGAAAAACAAGACTAGTAATTAATTTACTTGTTATAAGATGCTATTTTTTGCAATAAAAGTTTATAGTATCGTAAAGGTGACATAAGTAGACCTATAGAATCAAAAAAGGCTAGTTTATTTTATTGGGGGGAGAAAACCATATTTTAAAAGTTGAAAGTCATAATGTTAAAACATAACATATATTCTCAATTGTATCGTCTTCGGTGACAAAAAGTAATATCCTGTATAGAAGAAAAGGAAACAGTTTTTGGCAACAGTATTTATCAATCTGACATCCTCTCACCGAATTGATGCAAGATGCAATACGTTACAACCACAGCAAATAATGTAGTACAAATCTACAACTGACATTCGCTATTTTTCCTTCTTAACCTTTGCAAATACGTTTATAGATCATGTGAATAATAGCCACTTTCTCCAAAAATTCCATCTGGTTCCTTTCTAAATTTATAATTTAAAACAAATTCAATCCGTCTCGAGTTGTTTACGTTCTCCTGATTTGAAGATCCATAACGGTTTTAACGGATTTCCGGTTTTTTAAGTATTTTTTTATTTCTCTTTTTTTTTGGGATTGTTAATTTGGCGGGGCTTTATCTTAAATGGGGCGTTATCGAATATTTGACAACCAATGGGATTAAGAGATGAAAAATGATTGCTAGGCAGAGTTATTATTCTTTTATAACTCCGTGTCGCTATAGACCATGCTACAATTGGGCGGAAACATTTTGACTCATGGACATGTTTTTAGAAAAGTTAAATTCAATAATATGTTAAATACGTAAATGCACGAATCTTTCATTCTAAAAATAAATTTTATCAATGCAATGATCATAATTATATTTTATTTCTCTAAACATGATTAATTGATGGTTAAATTGATTAATATTTAAGTAAAATGAGTGTTTCATCTAAAATATTTGTAATTATGAATCTTGCACAGTAAATTTGGCATATTTAATCTACCTCTATATATAATATAAATTTATAATAAATTTTATTAGATTTTTGATTTATAAATGTATATATAAATTTGATTAATTTACAAAGTGAAAATGTGGATGAATGCTTAATGTAAAAATCAAGCATTGAAGGAAGCGAAGTATGGTTTTCTTTGCAGTTTTATTAACATAAAAATTAAAAAAATCTTTAATGAACTCTGCTCGAATATAATTTAACTTATTTTCTGTAAAAATCGACATAATTTATAGTCAAAAATTGTAGAAAGGATTTGGGTTTAATGGTAATATTATATGTAATATGGAATATAACCTATAATAATAATTAAATAGAGTAAATTAGTTTATTAGAGGAAAGACTAATAAGTCCTTAATGATAGAATGGATTGTACTCTAGTAAATAGTCGGAATAGAAGCTGTAAACGTGATTAAAATTCCCTTTAGAAACGAAAATGTACTTACTCTCTTTGTATTGCAAGACGTTTTCATGTTTTTCGTGCATCACCACGCATCTGTAGCATTTTTCATTCCTGTAAAATAAGAATAAATTCATAAATATTTTAAAAAATATACTTAGAATATATACGAGTAACTCTTTTCTTTTCCTTCTCAGAATATTTCTCTCTAATTTCCTTTCTTGGTAGAGCTTCTTTACACAAGCAGAGTTTGCTCAGCAAACAGAAGAGAACAAATAGAGAAACAGAATTAAGTTATAGAATGGAAAAGAATTTCTTCAAATGAGAAGAAAAGTATAGTTATATCACGTCCAAATATTTAATTTTTACCAAAATAACAATGACATAATAAATTATAAAAAGAAATAAGAAGAACATTGCATAACTTATATGATAGAAAGTCAATAGACATGGAAAATTTTTATTTGTTCATTTTATATAATGAAGTTTTGTTATTAAAGTTTAGTTACTTATTATTGTAAATTTCAGAGTATACGATTTAAACTGTTTTTTTTTTTTATTATTTAAACCCATGTTTACAACAAAAGGCATTAAAAGATTTAAATGCATTCTAAATGTTGGGTTCTTAAGATCTTTAGAAATTTATATTGGATTCTGATTTAAATTTATGAATATTTGGGCTGTAAATGTTAGAATAATCTCTATTTTGTTCTAAATATAATCTACAGAATTTAGAAATGTTTAAACTTCACAACATTTTTATAAAATAAAATTTGATTTCTGTGTGCACATCTTTTTATGCAGATCAAATAAGTAAGTCATTTCTTGATCAAGATAATCTTCCAACTAGTGGAATAAACCATAAATAATTATTCATTAATACCTTTCTTATAAATTTCGTTTTACATATTTTTATGTAAATCTTTTTAATGGATTCACAAAGTTAATACTTTGATTAAAAAAAATTACTTTTATTTAAAAAGTTAAAACAAAATCCGTATATCTACAGAAAATGGATAGTTCTCTTAGTAAAGTGAATCCACTTTCTAACTCCCAATGACTTTATCGTAGTTGGGAATGGAAGACTCATAAATCAACTAGAGTTTTGGTCCCTCGTTCGGGGACTTCAAGTATCAAGAAGAGTTGAACGAAACAAATTGCGTGCGTGAAAACCTAAAGAAAAAAAAAGAAAAGTGGAAACAATCGATAAAAAAACGTTGATCCTAGAGGGATGCTCGGATTTCAGCGATTCCTGCTACCATTTGCATCGATTTACTTATCTATGGGTCTTTCCATTTGGAATTATTTGACTGACATACCGAGTAGAAATATTTTGATTCCAAACTGAATCTTGAATTTGGCCAGCTAAGAATTCCATCATTTCGGTATAACATTTTTTATTAGACTGTTTCCTTCCTTTATATCAAATTTTTAATGCTCGACGTCCGGAGATGGCTTTTTATGATCAGATTAAAAGCGCAAAAATTATATTTTAACATATTTTTAATTTGAGACCATGTAAATCTAAAAAGATCTTCGTAATAATTGAAGATAGAAATTTAAATTTATTAAGAAGATTCCTTAAAATAGAATTGTTAAAGTTTGTTTTAAGAGGTTCAGATGCGAAGTCGAAGAAAGTTTATAAATCATAAGAAAAATCTTTCGAGCTCATAATTTTAGATGAATGAGGCGAAAACACATCCGTTTGGATTCAACTCACTTTCCAGGTATATATTCGATAAAAGAAAGATTTATTCAACATTATAGTTTAAATTTATTTGAAGAATCTCAACTCTCGTATCAGAATAAGAAAGATCGGGATTTTATACATTTCTCTACCCACGTGTATAGTTAAATCGTGATGGATTTTCTGAAAAGATGAATTGAAAGTCTGAACTTTATTTTGGAAAATCGGGATAAAATTATGTTAATGAGACAAAATAAAGTAAAATCTTCAAAATACAACATAGTTATACAGAGAATACAATTTGCCCCAATGGGCGTAAACAGCAAGATTATCTTGTTAAGCTATAACTACTAAATTACTCTGGTTCTAAGCATTTTGCAGAAGATGTTTACCAATTTGCAATCAGCTATTGCTATGTTTCGCCAATGATAGCTAATTGTGTGACCTTTGCTGGATCTCAATTATCCATCCTGACCAAACAATGTAAATCATTACGCTTTGCAGCTGTTCCATTGTGTGTATAATTCATGTTAATATGATTAGTTAGTAAAATATTTGTATATTATCATGTTTGGATGTATTTTAATGGAAGAGGATCGATACTTCCGAAATGAACATTCCATTTACAATTTTCCAATTTGCAAAGCAAATGTTTCATTAGGAAAAAATAAAATAAAATCATACATATTTATAATTTAAGCAAAGATTTATATAATATTTCATCATATGTACGAAACTCATGAAGTTCTAATTTAATTTAAAATCTTGAAAACATGATTTCATTAGAAAGAATATGTTCAGGAGATTTTTCTTTATTTTTTTAGAAAAATAAAATTTTTAAAAGTAGGACTTCTTAAAACATGGTAATATGGTTAATTTTATCTAAGTTCAGTCTGTGTTAGTTTACACAAAATTTATATTCATGAAGATTCCTTTATGAAGAGAATCCTCATTGTTTTCATTTACGAAACTTTTCTAAATGAAGAAAACTTTCGAGAAAATTCAGTATGTTGTATGAAAACTGTTTGCTTCTGTTTAGCAAAAATTTAAATAGTTTTAGCAATTTTTAACTTTAAAATATAATGAAGAAACGAACAAATTTTCAATGCAAATTAAGCAAAAACCATTTGAAAAGCTCAATATGTATGATTCTACTTAAAAATTCTTAAATTTCAGATTTTTTAAGTGAGAAAAAAGTGTGATTCTTCTGATTTAATAGCAACGAATATTTGCATATTTAAAACTATTCACTTTATCAAATAAAAAAAGTGATAAAAGTAGTAGGAAATAAAAACGCGAATGCAACGTTACGATATGAAGTAATTAATAAATAACATTGAATTGATCATTGTTATCAACACAAAGATATTTTCGAATGTAATCATCTTCAGATCTATCTCGATACTAGTAGAAAAACTAATCTTCTTCACCTCGCAATCATTTCCAATCTTTGTAGCAAACAACTTATTCTTTCCGCAACACAATTTCCAAAATCCATTAGAATCTTGCTTATCACTTTGAAAATCAAGAAGAAATCATTTCTTTCTAGTTCTTTTAATTCATTTCTATATACAAACTTTGTAAAAATGAAGTAAATCTATCTCTGGCTGAATAAAGTAAAATTAGCTTCTGGTTATATCAAGAAAAGTTTTTTTTTAAATAATACATAAAAATTGCAGAATTCAATAAAAGAAAACAAGATTTGTCTATGTAAACTTTTCATTTTCATTCAACTTTAAACTTAAATAATGAATTCTTTTATCGAGAATTAATTTTTTTCTCGTATTTAATTAAAAAAAATCATATTTTTTAGTTTTTCGAAAAGATTTTTTTGATCTTACTCCTGTAAGAACAGAACTCAATAGAAGTATTGAAGTCTAAAAGAAAATATTTGATAAAGAAATATGGATGTTGGAAAAGTTTTTTCAGGTTTTGTTTTGCTTTATCACTATCAGTAAACAAACTAAATTAAAATATATATATTTGTATTTTTTATCAGATCATAACATAGAATTTATTTTCATTTGATTTTTTTTTTCCTATTGTTCTAAAGGAAAAATTTTTTTGCTGTTTTTTACTAGAAAATAATTTTTCTCGAATATTTCAATATTTCGTCTTGAATTCATTTCGTTAATTTATTATTATTATTATTTTTTTTTAAGTTCGAATTTTTATATTATTTATTCTTGCGATAGACTGCCGAATGGTTAACAGTTTAACAGAAATTTATCTAATAGTGACTTAAGCAAATTATCGTATGGAATCTAAATAGCCATATTGTTATATATATTTGCAATAATCTCTATAAATTAAACCTATTTAAATATTTAGAGAAAATTAATTACGAAAACGAGAGTTCGGTAGAAATAATGTTCTCATACATTAAATCTGATAAAATGCATTTTTATATCTCAGATTTAAGATGGTAAAATAAATAAAATACGCTCTCGGTAATAAGAATGTATTTAAGAAGTCTTGACAGATATATCACCTGATATCATCTAAAGAAAGTTATGATGATTGAAACACATCATTTTTACACGACTTCTAGAAAAGAAAGAGCGGTAAATTCTTTTCTTTTGCCATAACCTCACATTTAAGTGCTTACTGATTAAATTAACCTATCAGATATAAGTCTTTAGTAATGAAGTTATCTGTGTCTTGCTATAGGAATAAAATTAGACAGTTGAGGTCACAACATTAAATGTCAACATTGATTACGGATAAACTTCGCTTCTAGATAAATGTCATTAGTTGCAACTCTTTTCAGATGAGGTGACAGATCTGCCTATTTGAATGCCTTCTTAATGGTTACTTTAGAGCAGACAGATATGATTGCTATAGTTTTATAATTTATATATCGTGTTTAATTGATGTTAATAAAATAATCAGTACTTATAATGAATCAAAGTGGAAAAAAAGTTGTAAAAACATTTCTTACTACTTCCAAAACTTTAATATTAAATTTATATTTTATTAAATTTTAATATGTTAATTATGAAATTTCATGTAATATATTTTCTAAAAGCACATATAATAAACTGTTTACCAATTTTTATATATAAATTTTTTTTTATAATTTTTTTCCTTTGATAACAATTATGAGTAAAATAAGGTGGAAACGATAAATTAAAAAAATTATAAAAATTATTTATTTCTAAACAAGCATTCAAATTATGCTAAATATTAAATTTAACATAGGTTAAAGAACTTTTTAATAATTAAATTCTTTTAAAAATTCCAATTTTTATTCCTTTTAAAATTTGTTTTATCGCCAGAGATTTGCTGTAGGAATAAAATATTTCAATAAACGAATAGAATAATATAATTTTTTATTTAACTTTTATTAATATTATTCTAAATATTTATAAAAAAAAACTTATTTTATAATTTTATTTAAAAAAACTCTTTTAACTAGTAACATATATAAATTAATTACAACAAAATTTGTTTTTTCTTATTCTATTGATTGGATAAAAAAACTGATGAAATATAATTATGTAATTTAAACTTAGCGTTAAATCTATCTTCTTAGTTCGGTGCAAATCGAATGATTTTGATGCGAATTATAGCCTATAACGAACTGATGCAGCGCAATCATATGCATCGTTAATAATTAAAATTTTCGAAGTACTGATAAAGAACAAGTATTACTGATCCAATTACATAATATCTTTTAAAAGTATCAAAATCGGGTAATAGGATAGATTTACGTAGTACTTAAAAGAGAAGAGAATAAAAATTCTTGGTAAATAAGCCGATTGGAGAAGGTCGATGAGTTGTTGCCTCGGTGACGGGATTACCGTGTTGCCACTGACTCGAACGTAACACGATACGGCTGCCCTTTCATTGCTGTCCATAACGAGACCATTTTGGTCCCTGTAGACCTCTATCCTGCTTGAAGAGGAAGTGAGTGGCAAATCCTTTTGCCTTTCTCCTGATGTCGTTCTAGATTCTTCTAAATCTATTGGGGCGTGACTCTTAGACTTTATGTGACGTCACATAAATGTCTACAACATTCTTCAAAAAGAAAATATGGAGAATATTTGCATGGACACAACCTTTCAAACAGAAAAGATAGGGAAGTGTATAACTACAATAGAATTCTTTTCTACGAATGGAATAGCAACTAAAATGGTAAAATGCCTTTACATATTGTAACCATTGTAGACCTCACTTCGCCTTTTATGACAATAAAATAGACTAAACCCATATAAACATAACGCTGCAAGAGTTACAAACATCTAAACTTTTCAATCATTCTCTAGCTCAAAAGAAGAAAAATTTACGTTTAGCGAGTTAATTAAGCATTTTAAATTAATTATTAACTTAAACAAGCGTCAAATAATTTCTTCTTTACTTATCCAAAATGCAATTTCTCGTTATTAATCGATTCGTAGTCCGGAGTACAGCCAAGCATGGCAAACACGTTAGCCATTTATCCATAAAGTAGCAACTTTCTCTTATTAATTTACTACTACTACTATACTTCTACGTAGATGATATATATCAAAATAATCCAGCTTGTTTTTGAGAGAGAAATCCGGTTGCATATTTATCCGATATGTAAATAAAGATTGATAGACTGAAGATTAAAACAAGAAGCAAGATTATACATTTACTTAATTTATAGCAGGATCGAATAATCCCGTTAAGAGATTACAAGCAGAATAGGTTAACGTTTATTAATCCTATAGTGGATATGAATAATTTCGCTTTATTTTCCTAAAAGTCTTTTGTGATATCGCATAAAGAACATAAAAAATAAATAAATATAAGCAAATGAATAAATATTAATAATAAACGTGATAAGAGTTCATTAGTTTAAATGATCATTTCTAAAGATCTGTAATTGCTGTTTTTGTTTCCTATTTTTACTTTTGCCAAAATGATTAATTTGTGAAGACGTTAATGAATAATAATTAAAAGATATATCTTCATAAGGCGACTTTTAATAATTATAATTATATTTTTTCCCTAATTAAATATGATAAATTTGTTTTGGAAAAGATTCGTTTCGTCCAAGAAAGTTTGTGTCCACATATCTTACGAAAATTCGGGAATTTTTGTCTACTTGTATCGTCGAACACATTAGTTTAAGTAACCAATTTTCACCTTAATGATACTATTATTCAATTAATTAAATGTATTATGATTTACTTAATAGTATTCTCGAGGAGTTTACAACAATTTGCTGATATTAAATCGTAGATAATTTAAAAATGTTGAATTCATTTCCTTAAATGCTTTAATATTTTAAATGCCGAGAAGAGCACGGACGATCTTAAAATGAAAGTTTTGCGTTTAGAGTTTGAAAAGAAATCTAGAAGAATGCATATTGAAAAATATCATCAAGTACTTAAAAGTTTCTTGCAATTTTCTCAAATATAAAAGTTTATAATATTTATTTACATAAATCATTTATAACAAGTGTAAGAAACGAAAGAAGCTTATATTTTCTTTCCTTATTCCAAAACATAAACGGTTCGATCAAAGATTGTCTAGTTATAAGGCTACAGTGGATTTCGATTTAGACCTATTTTTGCTAAATTTAAGTAGCAATTAATCATAGGACAGATAGCCCAATTTCAGCATAGACCATTATTCATTCGAATAGATGTTATTTTTTCCGAAGCAAAGATTACAGAAGTCTACAATATTTCACCGATTTTCCAGTTGCACTAGCATTATATCTCTAAGCGATCCCTTCAAAAAGAATCATCTAACTGAGGATAATTTATAGAAACAGCCATCAAGCACAACCGTCAATTCCCACAGATTCCAAGATTTGGCAATCCCACCGACCTATTTAAAGGACTCGTTTCTTCATTTCTGCCAAGCAAAACGTATTTTCGATAGAACATATCCATTCTTTAATTCTTTAATACCATCATGTAGGCCTGATCGCGTGATCCATCCTCATCAGAACCCATCGAGCATCAAATCATGGAGGAGGCGGAGTACTTTCAGTTGCTTTAACCTAATGACATTTTAGGCGTTATTAGATAGAAAGCGAGTGGAAAAAAACTATTCCTCTTCAGTATTCGTGAAAGGTGTTGGGCAGAACACAAAATGCTCTTAATATCTGAGTGCCAATAACAGCTTTATATCCTCGCTTTGCATTACACTAATTGTTATCAATCAAGAGGGAAAGGACCCATTATATGGAAGGAATGTGTAACTGCTGCTTGATCTTCAGGTCATCCATCAGTGTCGCTTTGCTTTTCGCATTTATCCGAGGTTATTAAGTAATGATACTGTTGCTATATATTGTTTGTTGAAGAGACTAAGCAACGGACTAAAATTTAATGAAGATCTGATCAAACTTTTACAGTAAGCTATAATTTCTCTTCTTACGGTTTAAAAATATAGTAAGATAAATAGGATTTCGGATTTTAATATTTTTTAGTCGACTATATTTGAAAAATTGAAGGAAGCCGTCTCCGTTTCGAAGAAAATCAATTTTTCGATGAAAAATGAGTTAGACATAAATCTAAATTATATTAATAGTATCAATTTTTTTCCATAAAACATAGCTTAGAATGTTTTAAACAAGGAAACTTAGTGTATTTGAGTTTTTAAAGAATTAATTTTACAGATATTTTCAGAAAACTTTCCAGATGTATCGAACTTCTCAAACTTAATTCTGCAAAATGTAAAAATCTGTTTCATATTAAAAAAAAACAACTTCTTTCTTCAACTGCAAAGTTTAAACGAAAAAAAAGTTTAGCTGGTGAGTAACATTAAATTGTATTCTGCACATCTTCAATTACTTAATTCATCTAGAAAAATCACAGTAGAGACAGTTCTATTAAGAATTAACTTTTTTCTTACTAATTTTTTTATGATAATGTTAAAAACAACTGTTCCAACTCTGTTAATTAACTCCTAACGATTTCAGGTAATTAGCTGTATGTGTCGATATCAACCTTTATTCTTGATTCAAGTGTCGAATGCACAGTTTATGCCAACGGCTAAATTAAAGAGAGAATGCGAAAAATCTATATAGCTAACACTCCTATATTATCAGTAAGGTATAAAGGTGAACAGAAAACACGAAACTGGTCTTATGACCGATGTAAAAACATTCACATTTTTGGGAGTTAACAGATGTTCCTGGCATAGGGATATAAGCTTATGTATAATAAAGTGTACAGAAGCAATCTAGATTTCTTCTATCAACTCACGACAAAGTAGAAGAAACCAAACCAAGTTGGTTTAATCGGGAGAAAAATGTTGTGCTAAACGAATTTTTTTTCTTACTATTGTTGTTTTCTTTGGTGTTTTATTTTAAATTATTCGTTCTTATTTGGTTTGTTTTTTTCGTTCGAGTTGATTGTTGAAGTTTTTCAGTGGGATTATAATGAGGAAAATTAGAGATTTTGTAAATGTAATCAAATTGATCACTTGAAGAGTAAATTAAATTTTTTTTTTTATGTTTAATTGAGAATTTAATTAATAAGGAAGGAAACAAACTGAATTTATTTTTTTTTTACCTTTTTCCAAAAGTTTCTGTTCAGATAACGTATAAGCGTATAAGTTCGAGTTGAAGATTTATTCGATAAATTTTAAAGCTTTCAATAAGTTTATAGGTTCAACGGTAACAGCTTAGCCTGTAAATCTGATTGAATATTTGATTATTAAAAATTCCAAGGATTTTGATTAAAATTGCATTAATATCTATGGAGGTTAATCAAGAAAGTTTAGCGTGGTCTTTTCCAGATAAAGTTAAGAAGATAGTTTTAATCTTGGAGGTTTAAAGTTTTAGAAGAGTAGTCGACATCGACTGACGTTATGTGGAGAAATTTAATCATCAATAGACTTTGTAGTGATTAAATCCGATCAATAAGATCATTTTATATCGATTCGATTAACCAAGAACAAAAGTTTTGCTCGAATAAATATGAAGTCTCTATCAATGGAAGAAGAAAAAATTATTTGATCGAAAAGAGCATTTTGATTTTGTAAAGAAGTTTTTATCAAAAAGAATTAATTTATCGCATATATTTGATCAGTAAGTGATACAGTTTCCTCGATCGGTAAGGAGATTTGCTTAAAGATTGCAAACACACATTTGATAAAAATTATCCGCAAAAATCAAACACGAGAGAGTCATCAGTATCCAAGATAAAAGACACACTTCTCCTAAGTCAACATTTCGTAGAGAAACAATAACGTTGATTACTTTAACTCTCAACAATCGATAAAATCTTAGATTTGTCAACAGTTCTTGTTGAGACAAGTATTCATTCCCAGGAGAATCTAAATTGAAAAAGGTCTGTTTGAGACGTCTCAATGCGGTTGCTTTTGTCGATGTAAGAAAGGAATCTATGTCAATTGGGACAGTAAAAATAGATTCCGACTTCTTCCCTGTTTTTATTCCATGGAGATTTGATCCAAACTAGAAAACTGTTTCCCTACATCCCTCATAGGAATTCGGAATGTATCTCGGTTATCTTTATCAATATAACGTGAACCGAGAGTCACCGGTGGAAAATATCTCAGAAATTAATTGAAAATAGTTCCACTATAGCACCCACATTTGACACTAGCTCTCGGATGTTTCTTACCGTAAGGACGAATTTCTTCGAGCTGTTGTCACTTTACACGTGTTTCTTGGCAATTTAAAAGAAACACTATATAAAGTTCATTTTTAACGGCCGAATTCACACGACGTTTTTAGTTTTCGAGCTTAATAGGCCATTAAGCAGATCAATATCTAAAATGCGTATTGGATTTGTAATAAAGCAAATTTAGTTTTTCTTTACGCATCTGTGCATCGTATATACAGTCATCTGATAATGAATCTTACAATATTTATGTTTATTAAATTATTAAAACTTAAAATTAAGAAAGTAGAGATTTAAAATTATTCTATATAATCTATCAAACAACTAGTGTATTCTATTTTCTATAGTGAATATTTTAATTTATAAATAATTTTCACTTAAAATGAATGTTTCAATTTTTACTTTCTTATAAGTGAATGCCTATAAGAATGTATAGTAATTGTAAATGATTGCTTCACATTTTCCTGATTTCCGAGCAAAATGCAGCAAATGTATTGAGTAAATTCTCATGTAAATGCATACATGAATGCGATTATTTGATATAAATGGTTCCAATGCATTTGAACACTTCTATATATATTCGTGCATATGCAGGTCCGCATCCCTTCATATGTCGAGAACTATCGGGTCGATTTTAATGAAATTTAGTAAGCTATGATATTATGTGAACCACTCTTAGCAGGGTTATTTTCAGCCAAAACATGTGTTGAATGCAGACGTTATGCATTTTAATATGATGCCGTTTATATAGCATTATAAAAAATATGAAATAAATTTAAAAACGATTTTTGCTTAAAATAAATGTAATATTTGAATGGATTTTATATTTAAATTAATTTTTACCAATTATTATTATTATTTATAACAGTTCGTAAGAGAAAAGAGCAACACACGTAATAATTATAAATGAATTTATCAAACTTAAATAAGTAATGTTTACAAAGAATTAAGTTAATTAAATTAATATTTGCTAATTTTTTAAGATGTGTTTTGATAAAACAGTTTAAAATTTTTAAATGCCTTTGAGTTACAAAGAGAAAGAGAGAGATTTCTTCGATTTTTTTTTTTGCGTTACGTTTTTCAACACAAACACTGAAGATGGAAGGTGAAAGTATTTGCATCGGTTGGAGTAATTAGCTTAATCGGATAATTATTTCGATCAAACGTTTCTATGGTAACGAGTATACTACGTTCGATAAATCAGTTTTGTTTTCATTTTATATCATCATAGTTTTGTAACAATATAACATTTATCGCTTCCACTACAATCTTCATAACCCAAACGGTAACAGATAGTTGGTCGTTGGTGTCAAATAAATTTAATTACAGCTGGCGTGGCACAGATTGGCCAATTATTCCACTTCCCAAAGGTCTCGGTATTTAATAAACACGAACTGTGGCGTGTTGTTACAAGATGAAGACTCATACAAACATAAGCAGTTTACAGGATGAAAATGATATAAGGTAGATTAAGTTTTAAAAAATTCCAACAGAACTAAATTTTTTTAGTTTTTATAAGAAAACTTTTAAGGGTTTTTATGTTTACTTTATGTGTAATTATGCCGTAATTATAAAATTAAAGCGTTAAAATAACTGCTAAAGTCAACATGTGTGGAATTGTTTTATGAGCATCGTGGGGATTGGTAAGAGAAAGTTGATTTAGTTCTAAATGGAAAAAGTTACTTGGTATGAAGTGCATTCCGGTCGAGGAAGGTGTAAAAAATGATAAAGTTAATAAAACTTGTTGCTGGGTTTTTAATTAGCTTGGCCAGGAAGTTTTTTTTTTCTTCCTGGAAGTTTTGCTCGGTCGTGCAGGAAAGCCGACTTTAGAGACGAAGCTGGAAGAGAATCTCTCCTTCTGATATAATAATTCATATTATTGCGATATGATATTATGACCAGAATAGCTTCTGGTGTAATAACTCATATTATTATCAAAGGTTGCTTCTGCTGAGATAATAGTTCATATTATGGAGTGACAATAGCTTATATTATGCATAGAATTGCTTCAGTTGAGATGATAGTATACATTATTATGTGATAACAGCTCATATTATACACGGAATTACTTCTGATCAGATAATAACTTATAGTTAGGAATAACTGTTCTTAACTCAAACATTTACACGAAGAACCTTTACATAAAAGCAGTTCATCTCAAAAAATATTTATGAGAAAAATTTTTTTAGATTTGAAGGAAAATTTCGCATTAATAAATTAAGCAATGAAAATTAATTATGAATGAAGATGCGCAAATTCATGCACAGGGACTTTATTTTATTTTTTTATTTATTTTTTGTTAGAAAAATGAATAAGAAAATATTATTTACACCCCTGAAATTGATTCTGCATAAAAAAGCATTCTCCAGTTTTTAGAATTATTTAAACAAAGATACGCTGCATGTTACTCTATAGTAAAAAAGAATAGCCTAGAGACAAGATTGTCGTCTTTTATGCGCTTTTTGATGGATATATGTATGACAAGCAAAGTTATACCATCCTGTATTACATTATTCATAAATAGTTGCATTGGGTCTACATTTGATAGTAAATAGCAAACACGAATAAATGTATTAAAATTACTCAGAATCTCTGCATTTTTTAGGTGAAAATATTCAGTAAATAAATATTGTGAGTAAACAGTGAAAAAGTCATTATGCTTTCAAACCGATGGAAATTAAATAATATATTTTTTGTTTTTTTTCCCCTGTTTAAATAATAAATAATTAATACGGATATTTCTTAACAAAAACTGTTTAATTAAAAAAAATATATATATATTTTATACTGTTTTATTGTGCTTACACCGTTATTTTTCTTATATTTTTGCATATTTTTTATAAGGAAGAATTAATGTTTTTTTCCCTCTTTTCTTTTCTCCAGTGTTCTGTGCTCAGAACATTAAAGGAGTAAAGAAGGTTCATATCTTCTTCGAGAATTCACCCCCCCTGCCTTACAAACAGCTACATTTCGTTAAATTTTAAACTTCCGGGAAATAATGGATTGCAGTGGAAATGATTTTATTATTTTTTTTTAAACTGTTAATTTTAGCGATGTAACGTAACGAAGCGGATTGAAAATTAGAGTTGATTTGAGGTCGAATTCAAAAACATTATGCGATGCCAGCGATAAAAAAGAAGTACAGTAAATGGATTTATTTATTTATTTATTTTTCACATATTATTTTAATCAAAAAAATTTTTGTTTATTTTATGAAATAATTAACTGAGTGAAAAAATACTAATTTCATTGTTTTATTTTACACAGACCGATTTTTTTCATCTTTAAAAAAACAAAAGAAAAATTTTAATATTTTATTCTACATATGCATAATTTTATGTGGTCGGTTATGCGCTAAATTTTGGATTTTTATCTGTTAGACCTATCATTTTTTAACATTTATTTATATAAAAAATGCATGCTTGTTTTTCTTTTAAAATATATATTTTTCGTGCCTCTCGAAAATTTGTATTTGTATATATCTGAGAATATTTGTATTCATATCATTTTGTATCAGAAATTCTGCACATTTCATCTGTTACAAATGGAATCTTATAAATTTTTAAAACTCTTCTTTTTCTTTATTAAAACCATCTTATCAAAAATAACATATATATATATATATAAAGAAATTTGTTAATAATTAATACTTATGTTTTCCTCTTAGAAAATATTAATTTATTTTATAAATCATTTGGAATTTCTATTAATGTATTTCCTGTAATTGTTCGAAAATTTAGATGACCTTCTCTTGTTTTACGTTACGAGTGATATCATTAATTAAGCATTTCATGAAAAATAATGAAAGTATGAATTGCACATATATATATTCCATATTTGATATTTTCAGAAAACTGCTGACAAATCATAATAAATTATTTCTAGACTACATAAAAATTAATCGCATAATTTATTAACTACCTTTCTATTCTTCTTTCTAAGGTTCTATGAACATACAGGTTTGATTAATCCATATTTTTTTTATTAAATATTACCTAATTTAATACATTTATTTAATAATAACACATACATAAAACAGAAAGTCTAGATGTTCTATATATTTTTAACTCATATCTGATGATTTAACTGAGCTCACATATTGTATGATGATATAAGAGGTTTATTTTCATTCAAAAGTAAAGCCAAATTTATAAGTTTGGCTTTATTTTTTAACACACAACTATAAATATATAATTTAATAATTATATATTTATATCTGGTCTATTTATTCTAATTTTTAACAGATTTGGGAGATAGATGCAGAACAAAAACGCCCAATTTATAATATAGCTCACATGGTGAATACCATCAAAGAATTAGATTATTATTTAGATAAAGGAGCTAATGCCATCGAAGTTGACGTTCAGTTCAGTACCAATGGAACATTACACAGCACATATCACGGATTTCCCTGCGATTGCTTCAGGATATGCGACAAAAAAGAAGATTTTCTTGAATACATCCAGCATGTGCGGAATATTACAACTCCAGGTATTTTCTCTCGCTTTTTTATAGTTTGTTATATAAATTACTGTATCGTAAATTTTTAAAAATTTATCTAAAATGTGTTTTGGTTTTATTTTTCAGGAAGCAAAGAATACAAAGAAAACTTCGCTTTACTATTTTTAGATTTGAAATCGAACTCGTTAGCTCCTCAACATAAATATAGTGCTGGCACTAATCTTGCCAAGACATTGATCGAGCATTTGTGGAATAAAGGTATTGTTAATATTGACATAAATTGGTAGGAAAAATTAATTTTACCATAAATTTATATACTAATCTAATGCTTAGGAGATGATGTAACACCGATAAATATACTTTTCTCCATTGGTCATACTGCCGATAGCGATATAGTTAGAGGATTCATGGATACGCTAAAACGAGAAAATTTAGAGCACCTTTCTAACAAAATAGGTAAATAACTTAATAAACAAATAATTTCTGCTTTAATTAAAAAATTTTTAGAGAAATTTCGCTTTTCAGGCTGGGATGTTGGATTGAACGATGCTCTATTGTCAATCCAAAGAATGTGGAAGAGTTTAAATATTAAGAAAAATATATGGCAAGGTGATGGGATCAATAATTGTTTGTCAACATTTAGAACACGTGGAAGACTCAGGAATGCGTTGACAATGCGTGATTCCTTCTCAAAAATTAATAAAGTATATCAATGGACAGTTGACTATAGTGCTTTCTTTCGAAGATCCCTCAGGTATATTTAATACTCTTTAAACATTTTATACATCTGTTTCTTCTTATTATTAATTAAAATTTTATCTTTTTATTTCCAGGGAAGGCGTAGATGCATTCATTACAAATTTTCCAGAAAGGTTAAACAGAATTATCTTAGATCCGGAATATAATCGCCAGTTTCGATTAGCAACCATAGAAGACGATCCATGGGAAAGAATCGATATTCATCACAAATCGGATCCAGAAATATTGTCTAGAGATTCATTAGTTTCTAATTTATTCAGTACTGTTTATGAAATGTTTAATTCTGCTATGACATTCGCAGTGGACTTCGCTAGAAATAAATCGTACATGAGTTTATCCAGAATTTCCGCATCCGCTATTGTTGCTGGTGTTGCTGATCAGTTGAAACCTAACATAACGAAGGGTCAGAGAGTAACTAGTTTCTGTCAGCATACTGTATGTACAATTCTTCATAGATATTATAATGAAGACGACGACGACTACGATGATGACGATGAAGAATTTGATTCTGATACTAGTTGCAGGAGTGGTGGTAACTCAATAGGAAAAGAGATTAAAAAAATTTGCGTATCTCTAGCTCATTATTTAAAACTTCCATAAGCACATAAATTAATTTTTACAGTATTTTATTGTTTTTTATAAAAATATCACATTCATTTTTCTGTAAATGAAGAATAGATAATATTCTTGCAAATGGAATAGCTACATTCTATGATTATTTCATCCCATGCAATCATTTCATCAAATAATATATTCAATATTTATTGATGTAAAATATTAATGTCATTATTTTCTTAATAAAATGATAAAAAGTCAAACATCAAATCTTATTAATAATTTTTAAATCTGAAAAAACATACCACAAATATTTATAAATTTATATTTTTGTTATTTTATTAATATCGTGGATTGATTGAGTGTGATTAATTTTAAAATTTATCTTCTATTTTAACTATTCAGAATATGTTTCTACAAATTATTATATATATTCTAGTATAAGTCTACCTCTAATTTTGAGCCTGAGAAAACTGATCTATGTTAAGTTGCTATTAGAAAATTTGCTTGAGAACATAACTAATTTTAACTGATTTTATATATTTCCAAATGTGAGAAAGATACTATTTCAAGAAAATCAAAATTATTTAATTATAACATTAATGTTTTCTCAAAGATTATGTGAAAGGCAACTTAACTAAACTAGAAAGAATTTTATATACTATTCTAGAAAAAAGATCGAATATTCCAATAGTTATCATTAACTGTTAATAAAAATCTGATTAGCTAAATAGTAGATATCACTTCAGTCTCTTCCAGATTATCATCAATAATCATCTTTAAATCTTGGTTCAGAGGAAATAAAGTATAAAATACAGCTTTAAGTTGAACAAAATTTTAATAAATTCAATAAAACTTCTGAATATAGAATGCTTTTAGATCATAATAAAATCGTCAGTTATAACAACTACAACAAATAAGAATAAAAGATTACAAACTAGATGAATTTCAAAAATTTAAAATAATTATAAAACATTTTAAAATTTTTAATATGTAAAAATATTGTAAATTAAACAGGCACGAATATATTATATTAAAATAGAAAACATTATTAATTTAATTGCCTAATAGTTATTCCTTTTTCCAGATTTTTTCCTATGCTTTTTTATGTATAAGCATATCAAAGTATAGTTTCAATTTTTTTATTTTAAAAAAATAATAATTTCATTTATTATAAAAGTAATTTATGTTTGTTTATGTATCTTTTTCTTATTCCTTGATATTTTTCTTTAGTTATCAATTATTAAGTGGTCTTTAAGATGATAAGCATACAGATGTCCTCGGTGTTAATGATATTTAAATTTGTTGTGATCCAAAAGTGCTCTGAATTCAGCAATTATATTGAATTTATTAAAATTTGATTCTAGTTAAGTTGTGTTTTATAATTCTTCTAAAATTTAGGAAAATTATTGATAATTATCTGGAAAAGGTTGGAATGATATTTGCTGTGGAGCTAATTAGATGTTTTTTAATAATTAGTGATCCTGATTGGGAATTATTTCTTTTCTTCTAGAATAATATAATTTTCTTTTAATAGAGTCAAACTTCCTTCCTCATAGAAAGGAGCTTTTGAGAAACCATTGATATCATAATTAAATAATTTTTAGTTTTCTTAAAGTAAATATCTTTCATCCATTTCGTTATGCCAAAATTAATAAAAATCAAATAAAGTCGTGCATGTTCTAAAGCAAATTTTTATTATCAATTTATATACGGGTCAATATATTTCTAACTTCCAGAGGCTCAAAATTAGAGACAGCAGTGCCCGCTCTAGCATTTATGATGCCCCGGACAAAAACACAAATTGCCGTCCCTTAAACATATACTTTTTAAAAAGGATATATAAGACGGAATGGAGTAAGAGCATAGTTGGGGGAAGTGCATTATCGGGCTTTTTTAAGCGAAATTTTGCTACTTAATATTGTAGTAATCTACTACAAGTTAATATCGACCTATCGACATAGATAGCGCACGATGAATGATGCGATTCCAGTATTTACATCGACCTCACAAAAGCGTCGCGTCCGAATAGCACACACAATTTTGACAGGATCTTAAAAATGCAATAATTCTTAAGATAACTTCACATTAGGAGTTATTTTTTGTAAGTATGAAGAATATTGATTAAAGTTTACATTAAATAAACAATATTTTTTGACATTTCAAAATTTATTGAGAAAAATTCTGATAAGCTCTTATCCCGTAAATATTGTTACCTGGGACCAGTGTGGCTTAGCACCTTGGGGTAATCGCGTATTAGGCTGCTCTAGCTTCATAATACGTTCAATTTCATTTTTTCGTGTTCTACAATTTAATTTGTTTATTAAATTCTTTTTCTAGCATATAACATGGTTGGCAGCTACGTCAGAAAAACCAACGGGGACGATTATTCAAAAGAAATGAACGGCATGCGAACGTTGTCCGAGAGCGATTATTCCAAAGAAATGAACAAAATGTGAAGGTTGTCGAGATGACGATTGATAAATGCAAAGATATCAATTAAAATTTTCGTATAAACTCTATTTTTTATCTGATAAAAACATTAAGTAACAAAATGTGTGTTTTATTACTTTGAAAAAAAAAATAAAAAGTGATATTAAAGTAAATAATGTGAGATGAGATATAGTGAAATAAAAATATAAAGTGATTTAAGTACACAAGTTGTTTAATAACAACTTGTGTACTTACATCACTTTATATTTTTGTTTTATTTCATTATACCGCCTCTCACATTTCATTTCTTGTTTCATATTCAATCCTTTTTCTTTAACAAAGGATAACTCTAAAACGAAACAACCTATCTTAATGCCAGTAAAAATTTATAGAAGATTTGTTTCTAATTCTGCTCGTGCCAACTTGGGTGCGTAAATAAATTTCAAAGGTTCATAATTCTGTTCTTTCAATTAGCGTGCGTAAATGAACTTCAAAGCTTTTTTAACTTGCACGTACACTCTTACCCCGTTTCGGTTGCAGAGTAGCTGACATTTTGTATGATCTTGTAGCAAATTTAAAATTTTCAAGGATGAATTAAACGGTAATAACTGCGCAATGCGGTTGTTAACGACCCTGTTAAATATTTATACCATAGGTTAAAATACTTGCGTTTAAAGTCCAACTTTGCAAAACCGTTCTGCACTTATCCCACTCCGCCTTATCTTTTAAATAAAAATCAAATGGTTATCATCACAGACGTATTATCAAAAATAATGCAATTGTGTAACGAAATCGCCCTTTTATAATTAGAGGTAATAAACAAGTCGATGCATGCTATTCCTTCCCTTTCCTGTTTCAAATAAGTTCACACAACGCCCTGCGTGCTGTTCAGTGCGTTGCATGACTTAGATACCTAGTTTTTTTTGTTATTTAATTAAACATGCCGCTCTTTCTTATTATCAAAAATAATGCAATTGTGTAACGAAATCGCCCTTTTATTATTAGAGGTAATAAACAAGTCGATGCATGCTATTCCTTCCCATTCCTGTTTCAAATAAGTTCACACAACGCCCTGCGTGCTGTTCAATGCGTTGCATGACTTAGATACCTAGTTTTTTTTGTTATTTAATTAAACATGCCGCTCTTTTATGGTTGTTTCCTTCAGAATTAAGAATTGCAAATAATTTTTAGCTTTTAGGCAAAAACAGTAATTACGAAATGTAAATTGCATGGTAATTTTAGCTAAAGAAAAAAAATCGACAAATATAAATTTAAATTAATTAAGTATTTAACTTATAAATATTTTGTCACATTCACAACCAAAATGCCATTCTTTAAATTTGCCGCCCCGGATAAATGTCCGGATTGCCGGCCCCTAGAGCGGGCCCTGGAGATAGGCTTCTATTCGAGTAAAAATAATTATTTATAAAAACATATTCGGACTAATTTACTAATTAAAATAGAAGTTAAACTTTAAAATTAACCAAAGTCAATTGATTTCCTGATATTTTGGATAATTTTGCATCTATGCTAAATTAACAAAAAATTATTCTTTCATTTTATTAGAAAATTAAAATTTTCACCTCTTTTTCCACTTAGCAATAATTGGTTACAATTACGATGCATTTCAGCGGCGCGTTATGGCTTCATGAGGCCCGGGCAAATTAGAATTTGGGGGCCCCATGTACAGAGTTGAATTTTTCTTCGAGGGAAATTCCATGCCTCCGATATAATCTAACCATGTGTAATATGATATAGGATTTTAAGATTGATAACTGTAATGGCTCGTTCTAAGGGGATGATTTCTATTTTGAAATAAAAATAAAATTCAATTTTATATTTGCTCTGGTTATTGTTGATTAGTAGTAAATATCGTATATCGCGCGTATTTCGCCGCTGAAGTCCTTCAGCCCATGTTCAGTCTTGTCAGCAGAATAGAGGGCGGAATGACACTATAAGGACCCAAAGAAAATATATTATGAGATAGGATCGTTGCATAGGGCTGATCTGTACACGACAGTGCGTCTGCCCTGGGCTAGTGTGTTTATATTTCATATGTTGCCATACGTCTGCGTCACATCTGCAATCTAGGATCCCAGATATGAGATAGAAATTTAATTTCCGATTTTTTTACTACAAAAATGATTTTATAGAATATTGATTTGGGTTCTTTGGGGTCCCTGTTAATGGAGGCCCCAGGCAATTGCCCTTTCTGCCCATAGGGTAACGCGCCACCGTGCATACTATACTCCGTCTCACTCTCAACTGATAGTGACGTTACGCGATCTTTGGTTGTAACTATCCGCTTCAAAAAATAAATCGCAGAATTATTTCCTTTGCAATAGGTTTTAATTTCATATCAAGTACATAGTTTTTAATACTTTTTTATATTTTTAAATAATTTCAGAAATATATTGATACATACATACATACATACATAATCTGTATTTTATAAGTATATAGATAGATTAGTACATTCTGTTGAACTATATTTTGTTTGTTAGCATCTGGCCACATTTACGGTATATGATTAAGATACGCAAACACATGCGTAAACAACATCTTCAAGTTTCTATGGTCTGTGTACTTTTATGGAAAATTATCAAAATTAGGAGAAAACCAATAAAATAATTTTTATACGGTATTAGTTTTTCTTTTGAAATTAAAATCAGTGATGGAAAAATTTTTGCATAGACCATAGAAACGTGAGGATGTTGTTCGTCCACGTGTTTGCTTATCTTAATCATATACCGTAAATGTGGCCAGATGCTAACAAATAAAATATAGTTTGTAGAGTACAAATCTTTTTTCCAAAATAAAAAAACTGCAACTACACAACAGTTACTAGTACTGTATTGAATAAACTTCATAATAATATACGATATATCGTAGAATATTATGATGTTAAATAAAAACAATTACAGTTGGACCCCGTTAACACGCGGTTCTGTAACACGCGAGTCTGCTTAACACGCGGTTTTATTATGGCTACCTTGATAAGCAATCGCCTAGACATCTTCGTCATTAAATCTCGTGATTAGTGAGATTAGCTGCACGTTCAACCAATTTGTATTGGTCAAATCACAGAAAATTCATATCAATGTTGGAACTTATATATTATCACTCAATTTATTAATACTGTAACTTGCGGTTCATTTAACCCGCGGTTTAGTAACCATGGACCCCGACTACCGCGTGTTAACGGGGTCAGACTGTATTGGAATTAATATATTCTAAATCTATTAATATGAACAAATTAAATTTACCTTTCCGTTCTTTTTTTCTTCGCAGTTTTTATTTTTCATAAATTTTTCATTTGAAATATCGATCATTTCCGATTTAATATCAGAAATCTTAGCTTTATACTCAATGAAATTTTTATTCAAGTCTTCTGTAATTAGCAACTCTTTAGTCATTTTTGCAAAAATTAGTTTTCTTTCTACTGCTTGAATGAAGTGAATAAATTTCTCATGTATTTATATACGTGAGCTATCGTCGAATCCGTAATTTATTACCGAGTAACTTTCCGATCATGTAATCAGGAAAACAATCCTGCTAACGTGACCGGATATCATTTTTTATTTAAAAACATTACTTAACAAAATTTCTTTAGAAATTATAAACTGTTTGCTTTTTAGAAATGATAAACATTGCACTCATTTATGATTTATATCAAAAAATGAAATAATTAATTGTTTCAGGTTTAATCTCAGATATTATCTCAACCTTTTTTAAAATTCTATGAATAGATTATCTTATAACACAGATATCAAAATTGAACTCATCCGTATCCGGATTCCAATGTTAAAAATAAATTAAATATCATTTTTTCAACATCTAATTAAATTTATATTATTTTAAATTGGAAATATAAATTATAGAATTTCGATTCAGTATTTTTAAATAAAATTTTTGAATTAGTTTAGAAAATTTTCTAGGATCTAAGTCAATACCGAATATTTTTTAAAAATAAAACTATCAATTATTTTATTATTCTTTTTAAAATTTTTTCGAATTTATGTTATTTATTTATGTTTATTTATGTTCATGTATTTGCATGAACAAGTAATTATTAAATGAAAAAAATGCGTTTACTGTATATTGAGCTGTTAAAATGGACAATGTCCACAAAACGTCCTTGGTATCCACCAAGTCCACTTTATACGGGGGCTACCTTGTGGCGATAAAATTAAGCACAATTCCGTGACTGGAATCGCATAACAACACTAATTGCGTTCATTGTTCGGTACCGTTATGCAAAAACTATAATGGAAAAGTGCCTGTTCAAACAACATGGCATTGTTTTCCAAAAGATGATGCTATTAGGATACAATGGATTATAAAACTTCGTCGTGATATTGGCAAACATTTCCAAATTATAAAAAATATGAGTTTATTTAGCTCGTTTTGTGAAAAATGATTTCAGGTCCGCTTCATTCAAAATGACATTATTTGAAACGATATGCTATGTCTTGTTTTTCCTTGGATCCCAAATAAAAAAGTATTAGAAAAACTAATGAGAATAATTAAGCATTTTAATGAAATAAATAAATAAATATATTTTACCTTGAATAAATGTAATAGTAATTTAATCAAAACTCTATGGAAAAAAATTCATAAAAATAATTTTATTTGTTAGAATTTTGCATTTTTAATTGATTAAATATAAAATAAAATTGCTTTAATATTTAATCATCATGAATTCTAATTATTATACAAATTACAAAATATTTATCCAGCAGGATATTCGTAATATGAATCAGTGATATTCATTTTCTTCAGAATAACAACAAAAAAGAACAATAACAATAACATCCAGTTATTTGGCTTGCTTGAACTTTGTTTTTTAAAGCCCATTCCTTCATATTCAGCTTGGTTATGAACATTGATATAATTATCAATGACATAGTTGTATCTTTTGTTTGAGGATGTTTCCAAGTATTGTTCAATAATTTCGTTTTTCATTTCAGGAATATCATTATTATTTTTCCCCAAACAATATCATGATTCGACAATACATTATACAATACATAGTCGGGTGTAACGATATATCGATGGTCGAGTGTCAGAGATAAAGGATTATAAAATTTGTTAATAGGTGGTTATGCTACTTGTACTATCATGCATGCGCAATACTGAATGTGGACATTGTCCATTGTTACATAATTTGATAATTTATTATTACTATAAATTATATAAAATGTTTTCCAAATTCTCATTATCATGAATCTTGTATAACATGAACCTGATTACATTATTATTATTTTTGCAATTAATCACACTTTTATAAATTTACTAAATTAGGTCTTTTAAAAAATAATTTTGTTTTCCATTTTCAAATATCTTTTAAAATGTGACCTTCAAATACTGTATTAAGCACTGCGGGAAATGTATTTAAAGAAATCATTTGAGCGTAAAATATTTTACAGAGGATACTAATGCATAAATAAAATATGCAGAAAAGCTAGCATGAAAAAAGAAAATCCTATATTTTCATCTTTGAAGGATCCAATATAAAATCCCGGCTCATTTTTAAATAAGGCAATGCATTTTTACTGGTTTTCCAAGGAAGAAATATACAGTACCTTCATAAGATCACGTAGACATTACTTCCTACTATAAAAACTTTTAAACTAATTAATAGATTTTTATGAAATTTCATAGTGACTTAGAAAGGTAACTCGACCTAGCTTAACCGTTTAAAAATGGCAGAAATCAAACTTATGAGATATTGCCTTAATATCATTATATTAGCAACTATTTAATTGAGTTATATGAAAATTAAATGAGAAGATCAAATAATAGATGATGATCTCGATAGCAATTATTTAAAATTGGTAAATGTTCTGAAAATTCAAACTTTAAAGATTTCTTCGTCATAACTTCTGATTTTTATAAAAATTCAATACTGTAGTAAAATTAGACCATTAATATTAAATATTAAATGACATCAATTAACAATGTAGATTCGTCCAGTTAAAAAATGACAGACGTTCAAACTTAGGAGATTTCATTATAATAACTGTAGTACTTGATAGATTTTTTTATGACATTCGACATATAGATTATGCTATTGAAGATACAGTAATTTTGGTGACATATACTTTAATTTTATACATATATTCAATCTTTCCAATATAAAACATACGTTCAGAGAGCAGGCGATTATTTTTTTCCAGAATTGCTTATTAAAAAAGATGAATCTGCATTATTATTAATAGATATCACGCAAATACAATAATTTATTATCATTTATACATGGAAATGTATAAAAATCGTACAGTACTTCGAAAAATATTTTTGAAAACAATTTTTATATTTTTATTTCATTGAAACTTTCTATTTATTTATTTAGAAATCAGGATATGTTTTAGTTTATTTCTGAATAAACTTTGTCAGCTAATTTTGTTTCATTTTATTTCAATATATCTTTTGATTTTTGAACAATTATAATAAATTTTTTCGGTCACTTAATTAGCTGTTTAGTCTTTTTTTTTAATAATAATAAAACCGCTCGACAGTTTCAAGAAAATAGTTACCTATACAGTATGTGTATAATAATTATAAATTTACTAAAAAATAATTTAAAAAATACTAATAATTAATAATTCAACATATTTAATATACAGATTAAAAATCTACATTATTTTAAAATTAACTAATAACAGTATATAGTTTGAATCATATTTTCCTAATTTTTTTAAATCAAAAATTATTGTATTATATATTACATATTTAAAATTAGAAGACAAATAATTATATTATAGTGATTTTCTAAACAGAATTATTCGCTCAGAAAATAGGGACATTTGAAGCTCTTCATTAAAAATTATTTCCAATTTTTATTATTTATCATTCAAAATATTAAATTTTACATATCTTTTATACCGATATTAAGTTAACGAATAAAACCGATATTAAGTTAACGAATAAAATAAACCGATAAACCGATATTAAGTTAACGAATAAAATAAATAGATTATCTGTCTGTTATTTTAATTCTAATATTTATCATGCATTAAGTTAACGAATAAAATAAATAGATTATCTGTCTGTTATTTTAATTCTAATATTTATATAGTATATTTTTTATATGGTTTCATTTCCTTTTTGATGGGCTTCTACTTATTTGAATAAGCTATCGGAAAACTTCCTTGGTAAATTTAAATAATTTTTGTGGAGATAATACATAATTTAAATAAGAAAGCTTATTATTAGTCAAAACATAATTTTGACTAATAGATACAATTAAAATGAAATTCGATTATTCGTTTTAAACATATAGAAAATGAGCACGCAAGGGAAAATGTGTAAATGAATAATCCAAAATGCTTCACTTTTCACATATTATAAGCTATTCAATCCGTTTTCATACTTCCCAAATACGATAATCTTGAATATTTTTGAAACTTTTTCTCCAATAGAAAACTTTTTTTAAAAAATATTTTGACAAAAATAATTAAATTTTTTAGTTATTAGAACAGATTAAAAAATAATCGCTTGTCAAAAAATGGGAATTTGAAACTTTTGAAGTCCAAAGTATTTCATTAAATTATTTTCAAGATTTATGTAAAATATTGTTCATTCAATTAAATACCCTATTTTTTAGCCTATTTTTTGAAGGAAAATATATTGCCTATTTTCTGAAGGAAAGTGTTTTATAATCTTACAAGATACCTCGCTGTCGCCAATCAATAGCATTTAAACTAATTAATTGATTTTCACAAAATTGTTCTACCAACAAAGGTAACTTCGATATCGTATCTAACCCCATTTAAATGACTTTTTTTATGTCATTTTTAGCCATTTAAAAATAGCAAACGTTTCAATCTTCTGAGTCTATCTTGAACTATTGGATTTTTATGAAATTTAGCAGTCAATCGTTGATGTTGTTCTTAGTTAATCTCTTAACTATTATTTAAAAAAATGAAAACGTTCAAACTTCAAAGATTTCGCTCTAATAATTTTCAAACTCCTTGATTAATTTTATTTTATCTAAAAGGATGGTTAGGCGACTAAAATCGAATTTAAAGTAAGATTAATTAATTCTGTAGGTTAATAATTAATCTTACTTAATCTCCCTGTTTAAAAACGGCAGTAGGCCGAGGTTTCTGCAATAACTATTCCTATTACAGGAAAACCTATTTAATAACTGTTTAATAATAATTCCTATTATTAAGCAGTTATTAATATTTAATAGTAGGAACTACGAAACTATTTAATAGATTTTTACAACATTCAATACATAGGTAATACCCATGGTCAGACCACTAATGATGATTGTGATGACTAAAGACCGGATATTTATGCAATTGCATATTTTTTTTTGCTTACTTGTAGGTGACTGGAAGTCAATGCTATATACGTAATCGCTCGTTTAGAAGCTCTGCTTCAAGTTTTATTTTGCATATTTTGGGTAAAGTGCATAAATTTGCATATTTCAGGCAAACTACATATAAATTGCATATTTAATGTTTGATTCAGTCCATATATTATTAATTATTATTTATTTTAACCAATTGGCTGTTCTACATTTAAAACAACATGTTCTACGAATTTTTGGTATATTGAGCTATAGTTTCCCAGATCTTTTTCAATTTTCTTCTCGAGATAATATTGCAATTTTTAGCTGTTAAACAGGCGACATAAAATTTCACATTCCCATATAAAATATACATATTGGGCGATTTTATTTTTTAAATGGGCTACTTTCTGTTTGAAAGAGTTGGCAACTGTTTGTCAAAGTCAACTTCCTTGGCTGAACTGATTACGAGTTGGGCTGTTCGTTGTTAGAAATGTCGAAAATACCAATCCCCTCAGCGCAAAACTTCGGAATTGGATTGCCACATATAATGAAGAGAACGAAATTTTTACAACCGATGGTAAGGTAGTGTTCTGCCAGCCATGTGGAAAGCAATTAGCTGTTGAGAGGAAGTCGCAACTTGAGCAGCATATGATCACAGGTACGTGGAACATTATTATTATTAATTTAATTCATTCATTCCCTGACTTAGGTAGTTCCTTTGGCAAAAATATACTATAGAAGGGTAGTGTTCAACTGAATTCTCGGTTTCAATTTTGGCCAATTCCGGCCCAAAATATGAGTTTCGGTTTTGGCGAAACGAGAACCAAAACCGAAAGTACACAAGTGCCTATTCTTCTTGCCTTCAATGGCACATTTTTTATACCTGTATTGCCAAAACTCCGGATAGTGTTTTGGGCCAACAATGATATAACTTCCCAGAACTCCAGATAATGTAAGAAGTATAACAATTTACAGTCATAGACAAAAATATTGGCACACACTGCAATTTCACACAAAATAAAGATCGACAATAAAACGAAAATTCAATCAAAATAAGATCATGTAGGCAGAGGAAAAAACAATGTAAAGTTTATTACAAAATTTAAAGGGAAGTGTCATATCAGAACAGGTGTAGAGTGATGAAGTTGTCTGTTCATCAAATCAACGGACAAAACTATTGACACAGCAGGTAAAAAAAACTGCGGCATTAATACTTTGTAATAAATCCCTTGTTCTTGATGACAGCTCTCTTAGGCATTGACAAAACCAACTTTTCAGTTGTTTCGGACGGAATTTTGTCCCATTCCTGTAGGAGAAGTTGTTTCAGATGGCTTAAATTATTTATAGCATGTTTTTGAACTGTTTTCCAGTTCTTTCCATAAATGTTCGATCGGATTCAAATCCGGGGACTGTGGGGGATGCTTTACAGTACCGGGAGTATGATAAAGAAGCCACATACGGACCATATGAGCCGTATGTTTTGGGTCGTTGTCCTGCTGAAAGCAAAACTGACAGGTGTAGAGTGATGAACTTGTCTGTTCATCAAATCAACGGACAAAACTATTGACACAGCAGGTAAAAAAAAACTGTTCAATTTCAGCTGAAGCTTTGGATTTTTCTTGACTGAACACACCACTGTTCTCTCTTCTCTAGGAGTTAACTTCCGTGGGCGGCCACATCTCGGTTTATTTTCCAACTTGTGGGTCGAATGAGCACGCTTAACTACACTTCTTACAGTAAATTGACTCCTACCAATTACTTTTCCAATTTCTGAATATGATTTATTCTATTTATATAAACGCATAATGATTTTTCGCTTCTCTACTGAGGTTTCTGAATCTCTGCTATTCATTTAGGCAAACGCAAAATAAATTAACGTTTCACAATACGAATAGAGGTATCGTTCGGTGACTTATATCTACCTTCCTGGGTTCAAACAATAATGTAAATTAGCTATATTAGCATACAAACCACCACTGAACCAATACTTTTGTCCAAGCAAATCACTTACTTCCGATGACTTTCTAAATTTTCAAGGCCCAAAAATTTGTAAATAATATTTGTATTCCTTATTATTACGTAATTGGCATATCTATTTATTATGCAAATGCGATTCGTGGGCTATAATGGTTTTAACAATAAAAATTTATACATATTCTTTTAAATCAGCCATGTGCCAATCTTTTTGTCCATGACTGTATAAATGAAAACTTTAAAAAAATAAAGTACAGTGGTACCTTGACTTAAGAGTTTCATTCGTTCCATGATGGAGCTCGTAACTCGAATTACTCATATGTTGAATCAATTTTCCCCATTGAAATGAATTGAAATGCCATTAATCCGTTCCGGACCCCCAAAAACACCGCATTTTTTGGTTATATGTTTTTAAATAAGAAAAAATGTGCTTATAAATAACGAATACTGTATAAAAACACAATACAATAAAATGTACTGCAAGAAACTGGTTTTATTAGGTTTAATGTACAGCATTTGCCATTGAGATCAGACAACTTGAAGATATTAGAAATATAACAGCTGAGTTGGTATTTCTCTCTTTAATACAATATTGTGAAATTTTATCACAATTCTGTAAATTAATTTTATTGCAGTATTTAACGAAGGTCTCAAGCACTGTTAACCCCTAGAATTCTAGAACCCTTTAGGCCTAGCGGCGCTAAATCTTACGCATATTCTAATCATTTTTTATCTGTACAGTAAAACCTCGATTTTACGGACTATAGGGGGCAAGACTAGTCCATAAAATTGAAAAGTCCGTAAAATCGAAGTAAAATTTTTTTATAAACATTAATTAGCATTTTCAACATACCTGTACTAATTAATGTGACTTATGCCTAAAAACTGTATTATTTTACATAGAGTATTTTAAATTAAATTAAATTACC
>AYEL01086283.1:0-23989 GCA_000484575.1 Olivierus martensii
AGGAGATTTTGATTTCTATAAATATATCATTTTAAAGAGGAAAATATATAACTCAGCGTATAAATAGTTTTAAAATGTAAATGCACCGATCATCTAAAATCAGTTCGGTTTCTTAAAATACAGAATTAATTAAAATACTATTGATAACATTTAATAACAGTATTTTATCGAAATTACTAATATTTATTTATCATATCGATAAATATACATATAAACCAGGATAACCAATAAGAGAATACATAATAAGTATTTTCTTTACGAATTGCGCAAGGAATGAATGCTTATAAAAGTTAAATAGCTGTTTGTATTAGAAGCGATGAATGTGCCAAGACCAAAAATGGCGGATGAGCATACCTCTTATTTAGAGCCCTAAGCGGGGTTTGACGACATACAGCGGCGTAAAAACCGCTACCGTCCAGTGTCTACATGAATTCTACTTTTCCGCGACGGCAAAATTCGTCGAGATAACACCCACCAATGAAATCCCTGCATTTTGTGTTGGGAACCTTGACAGTTAAGATGACGGGATTCTCTGTCATTAAATCTCATCTCTAATCAAAATTGCATAGAAACATTGTTCGTATTTCTTCTTATATTTTCGATCCAACATTTTCCTTTCCTCGGTTTTGTTTGTTTCCTCATTTACTGCAGCTGTTAACATCATTTCGCAAACAGTGAGTACCTTTCGTTGTTTAGCGTCCATTTTGTTTTACACGAAATGAATCATGGGAACGACATTAAGAATTTTGGGGAAAGAGAAGCTTACCGCGACTGTGGAAATCCAAGTAGAGTTGCCCTCGCATTTATCTGCGATAGTTTTTGACCGTAACTCTTTCTGTGGCGGATAGTCCAACCTTTTTAATTCTTTGTATTTGAATCTCGTTCTCGCAATGTTCTGACATTATCTAGAAACCAAACTTTTGTTTAACATTCGAAATATATATTTTTAAAAATATTTTGAAGATTGAATTCGATGGTATTATTATTATTATTTTTTTTCACTTACCAAATCGATTAACTCCCTCAATCACACAAAAATTGTAATAAAAATAACAATTACTCCAAGGATATATATTATGCATTTTATATGTCGTTAGATAAAAGCTACACCTGTAATAATACATTCTACAATGTTTATTTGAATTTATATTTTAAAGAGAATTTAAAAAAACAATGTACAGTGACTCTCATGGTTATTCGTACGAATAGTGAAATCTTTATTTATCCGTAATTAAAAATATATAAAAGTAATTCATCGTGTTTATTTTATTATTAATAATTTATTTATCCTTACGAATAACCATGAGAGTCACTGTATATTATTTTATCATTTTTCAATACTTTGTTTTGTCGAGTTAATCCAAGTGCCAAGTGAGCGGCTCATATATATATTTTTTTTATATTGAAAGTTTATTATTATTATTGAATGAAAATCTTGATCTTTACTCCTATAAATATTTGTATCTATAATGCTCAATATCTATAATGATGCTCAATCTATAATGCCAAAGTTATTCTATACCAGGGATGCACAAACCGTGACCCTCCATTGATTTGTTGGTGGCCCGCCTTACCATGTGCTATTTCATAGTATTATTTTAACAAATCAAACAATCAACGAAATATTATTTGTAGTTTTGAACAATGCATTTTTAAATAATATTTTTCTGATGTGAAGTTATTTCAGAATCAATTTTGCATTTTGCTACTGCAAATTTCGAACCTTACATAAAAAAATTGTTAAATCAATGCAATATCACACATCCAATAAAAATTTTTTGTTTACTTTTGATTACGTACTCTCTGTAACATGTAATTAATAAACATGATATGATATATAACTTTCGCGGTTTTAGTGGCCTTCCTATGTCATAGTGAATTTATGCAGTCCTTGTTCTTAAGTCTGTGCATCCGTTCTTTACAGACTGTAAATAAACAATTTTGGCCAAATCTAATCATGTAATCTAAAAATATTGCAATTTATTTTTAATCAGCTTATTTGAAGATGAATAACTGAAATTTATTTTAGCAAATAAAAAATAGATATAAAAATACTATATCTATTCTTAATACTTATATTGAAAGAAAGGTATTGAGACATTAAACATTATTTATTGTTAGTTTTGACAAATTATTGCTGTAATTTTTCGTTATTATTATTTGTCAAAACTAACATTTCAAAAGATCGATACAATTATTTCAAAGTTTAAAGGTTGAACTATTTGTTATTCCCAAAAATCCTGTATATTAATTTAATGTTCCTGTATTATTAATTTAATGTTATGTATATACAAATTCATGTAATATACAATAATAAAATACAGCTAAAATGATTTAAAATAAACTCAATTTTTACAATTAATATAAAAATAAATGCAATTATATGAAAACTGAATACCACAAATACAGTATACAACTACAGGTAGGCCTCGATTAGAGCGAACAATTGGTTCCACGAATTTCTCGCGCTAATCGAAGTATTAACTCTATGGAAAATATGGTAATTGGTTCTTGCTTCGTGAGATTCCGGCCATTAGCTAACTTCACAATGAATAACTCTTAAACAGTTAGTGTTAAGTTTATTGTAAATATTTATTTTCATATTTTACATTATTGTTCATCATCTAAATTAATAACTTACCAGGAATTGCGTCTCATATCATCATCAAACCAACCGCCAAATCAAAACTAAAATAGCGAATCGAAAGCGGAAGTTGAGCGCCGCCTGGCCGCCAATTCTGGGTCGAGAATTGAGTGAATAGGCCGAATATATATGTAAAAAATCAAAAGGTTATTTATAATTATTATTCAGTTGTACTTAATACGAATAATTTTTTAACGTTTAAAAAATATGAAAAATAAAATGTTTTCGTACTAAAAAAAGAGATATAATTGTCTGTAGAAATAATGGCTTTCGGTGGAAAATAATTAATTTGAAAGTCTTCGTTACTTTATTAAATTATCAAAACGTTGTCAAGAATAATTTAAACAGAGGTAATTAATAATTAAGAGAATGCATACTTAAACTTACGCTTAATAAATTTTGTTCATTATCATAATATTTTATTCGTTTTAACTAGATACATATTTAAATTATTAATAGCTTCCTGGAATTTTCACAATTTCATTTTAAGAAATTACATTATTTAGATTTTTATAGAAATTTATAGCCTATCAGAAAATTTTTTAATCTCATGTTATTACCGTAAATGTAAAAGTTTTGTAAGCGATTAAATTATCGTTATTACTATTATTAAAGTTTATGGACTTATTTTTAAATCATTTAAAGCTTTAGTCACTTTTTTATTCAACTCGAACACAAACAACTTCCATTCAAGTTGTCTCTATTAAACTTCACTTTGGTCAAGCAAAGAAAGGTCAAAGTCAAATGCGTGAAAAAACAAGAAAAAATATATAGCACTAGCATTTGCATAAATATATTCAGTACAGTATAATTTTTTTCACATGGTGAAGATTAATTAATTTGAAGAAAAAATTGTAAAGTCCTAACGAATATTAAGGAGAATAAATTTAATTTTAATGAATATCACAAGTTGTAATCATGCTAGAAATTTTTGTTCTCATTTTTAATTAGAATGAAGAATTCTAATGAAATTTATAGACCTGTTTTTATATATATTTTTTCTATTCACATAATAATACAATATATGATGCGGTGTATTCGGAGATAAGCGTTATGAATAAATATACGTGAAAAAATAAATTATTATTTCAGGTCTTGTATATATTTTTTTCCTTTTTTTATGTATGGAAGAGTTGTTGTTACTGTTGCGACTTTGATTGCTTTTAGTTGTCCGGATGAGCTTTTCGTTAATAGGATTTTTAAAGTTCGATTAGACAAGGACAAAAGATGTGCGTTTAAAGAAAAAGTTAGTGTTTGTTTTTTTTTTATTCTTCTTAATCTTAGTTTATTTGTTTTAACAAAAAATTTACTTAACAATATAAAATACAAATAAAAAGATTGTAATATTATTAATAACATAAACAAATATATTTAAATGTTTAAGATTACAGTAATTTAATTAAAAATAAACACAAGTAACGCAAAAATGAAAATAAATTAATAAATTTAATAAATGGTTTATTTATATAAACAAAAGTGATAAATTGTAAAAGATACTCACACAATTATTACAACAAATTGAATATTATATTTTTTATTTATTATTTTAAAAATTATTTTTTAAAATATGTAATTATCATCGACAGATGGAGCTGTGTCATAATTCGACTTCATCGAAATTTCGACTGATATCAAAATTATGAAAATATTTAATTAAAAAGTTATCTATTCTTACTTAATAATAAAAGCCAACAGAAAGAGAAATGTAAAATGAGTTAAACAATATAAATTTTATTTTGTTTAATCTTTATAACAAGTTTTTTGAAATGTAAAACTTTAGTTAATAATTTATTCGACAGATGGCAATATATACAAATTTAAATAATATTGATTATAAATAAGAATTAATCTCAGAAATAATTAAAGATATATTAAATACAAAATATATGAAATGCTGTATATATTATCTAAGGATAAACAATTTTTGTTATAATGTTTTAGTTATATTTTATAATGAAATGAGATGGCGTTTAAAATAAATTTAATTTTACAATGCAGAAATTATGGTTTTAAGTTTTTTCCCACTGTTTTAACTGTCTTATTCCAATATGAAATTAGTGGTGTAGAAACCTGAAATTTATGATAATTTGAGATTATATTCATAGAACAACTTTGGCTGTTGTTTGAGGAATTCTTTGACTATACGACAGAATTTAAACCAGTAATTACAAGGAATTACTGAAACATAATAGAAGTCACAGAATATCTCCATGCTCTCCATTTTAAATTTATTTCATTATATGCTAATTTACATAAAAAGAAGCATATTGGATTCCTGACAAACTCCTCTTTAAATATGGCTTAATAGAAAATACAGTGTGAGTAGCCTACTATCATGCAACAAAACCAGTTTGTTATTCACAAGTCAGTTCTATATATTTCAACTTTTATTTCTTGGCTTAAATATCCTAAAACTGATAATAATTTTGAACTATTTGTCATAATGTAGTTGATAATGCCAACTTCCCATCTGTTCTTCAATCTGCAAACATCAAAGCGATGAAGAAAGTAAGAGTAGATGAAACCTTAACGTTTTTAAGAGTGCCAGCTAAAAGAAGTATTACCTACCTCGATTTTTAAAATTAAACTACCGATTAAATCCAAAGCAGTCTTAAAGAGAACTAAGCAAATATGCTTAAAAGTGGCCATTACGGACGCCAAGAGAGTTTTCTATAGACGTAAGAGACAGCTTGAGGAAAGTGTATATAAATGTGAGCAAGCTGAAGAATGGGATTTTATTCATTCAGTGAAAGTGCAAATGCAGAATCTTGGTGCTAAACTAAGAGAGCAGCATGTTAAAAAGTTTAAATGGATACTTAACAAACAGTTGCCGTTTAGAAACAAGAGGAGGTTTGAGTTGGACAAAGTAATGACGGTAATTGGGGATATTCAGCTTCCTGTTTTTGCTAAGAGTGCTAGAAAAGGGCCCATCCTATGCATTGCCGAAATGTACAGTACGTCAATTACGGACGATATCCCAGTGATTGGGAATTTAAAGACCAAAATGAATTAGAAAATCTCAGATGGGAGTTTGTATGACAGAAACGTATTAGTGTAAGTAGGGTTAAAAAGAGTAGAGGCCAAAAAAGAATGGGTTGATATTAAAAAGACTGTAGAATGAAAGAAAATAATTACACTGTAACTAGAGAAGATAAAACGAAAAAAATGGTGCTATTAAGCAGAGAATGTTATGATGGCTTCCTTAATGACTATATAAGAGACTCCAAAGCAGAGCGGCTCATTAAAGATCCGACAGGGAAAACTGAAGCGATGGTGAATAGAATTAGGCATAAGAAGTTCCCGGGAGTCTGGAAAGTTAGAAGGCAAGAAGCACCGGTGTGTCCGAGGATTTTCGCTTATGTTAAAGTGCATAAGACGCCTGTACAGTATTGGCCAATAGTGGAGAAAATATTATCACCTACGTACGAATTAGAGAAGATAATTGCAGATTGGTGCAACGAAATACTAGGAGAGACCGAAAGGTCAACAAAAATTACGACGTCAGTGTTGAATAGAGTTAAGAATTTGAAAGCTGTGGAAGGGAGAATGTTAGCTACTTACGATTTTGAGGCGCTCTACTCGTCTTTACACTTAGAGCCGGTTTGCTTGCATTTCTATCGGTTTTTAATGGAAAACCTCCCACCGGAGCAAGCTGATGCATCTCTCATTAGGGAAGTGGCTTATTTAATCTGTTATAACTCTAAATATCTTACCCTTAAAAGTAAAATAAGACAGTTAATAGGGATACCTATCAGAAGCCCAATGGCTGGTACACTAGCTGAGATAGTTCTTCGAGCGGTGGAAGAGCAAAAGTTAAGTATGTTCCAGAAGGATATAGAGTTGTACGTTAGATACATAGTTGATATATTGATAGTTTGGAACGATACCCAAAAGATAGACGAAGGAATTCATGCTAGAGCATGATGGCCTCAAGTTAGAGGACAAACTCAGTGACAATTGCATACATTTTCTGGATCTGCAGATAAGTATGAAGTAAAGGAAAATTATAACAAGTGTGTACCGGAAACCAATGTATAGAGCGGTCCTTATACCGGAATGGTCGAATGACCCGATTGGTTATAAAAAGGCAGCCTTCCGAAGTTTTTATAGAAGATCGTTGGCATATTGTAGTGAAAAAGAAGACCTAGATAGAGTTGGGATATATAATGGGTGTAGGTAAGCGGTACGGTTACATGCATGAGCTGCCCCTGATGACAAAATAAACAAGCATAAAACATAAAAAATAGGTAAATAAATAAAATTAATACAATATAATACAAATGTGTAAATAAAAAGAAAACTAAAATAAGGTGGGCATGTATAAAACAGCTATCTTAGTTTGCTAATTTTTATTTTATTTACACTTTTGTATTATTGTATTAATTTTATTTATTTACCTATTTTTTATGATTGTTTATTTTATCATCCACCTTTGTAACCATAGCAACTTATTATTCTTTTTTGTTCAAATTTTAATTTTTAAAAAACATTCTGTTCTTTGAGGCTACAAGCCGAAAATGTTTGTTCAATTTTATTAAGTTACTCACTGCCAAAAGTGCTTATTTATTGAAGGTTTAATTGTGTTTAACTATAAATTGCCTCTACTACATAATTATGTCTAGCAGTAATTTATTTTATCCAAATTTCAGTTATTAATTTTAATCTATATTTTCTATTTATTATAAATTTTTAAACTATACCAGCAATTTATTATTAATTTTTAATTTATACTCACAACTTATTAACTTTTTTAATTTATTTAATTTAATTTTGTTGTTAGTTTTAATCCATTACTGTTATCTTTAAGTTTTCCCTCTTACTTTATTGCTTGATCTGCTACATTTATCTGATGCTTTACCCACTAAATTATCTCGGTCTCCTTACCTTTGTTAATAAACATGAAGCATTCTTGAAAAATGCTCATAAATCAATTTCTCATAAAATGGGGACAGAATTACCATTAATTTATATAGAAAAAATTATGATGTATTCCTGAATCCAATGTCATACATTTTTTTCTCAAATATAAAATACTATCTTAGTATATAAACTATGATAAAATTGCTTCAACAACACAACCCAAAGCAAAACTGAAAGTGATAAAAACTTTTTAAAAATGTATGCTGGTTTTATAGGAATTTGAGGTTCTAAATATAAAAATAATTTCAGATTTGCTCTATCACATACAGTTTTTCATAACTTTCTTTGACATTTTTATATTGTAATATGTGATTTAATGAAATCAGTAGTGAAAAATTATTATATGAAACCTATTTTGTCACCAATTCTTAATATATAGTTGGACCTCTATATATCGAAATTGAAGGTGTCTTAGAAAAATTTTGATCTATAGAAAACTTTGTTATATAGAAACCTGAATTTTCTCTAAAGTATAGTATTTTTATAGTTAAGTGATATTTTGTCGGTATCGCCTTTTTCGCGGCCCCTGACGGTAGCGATGGTGACTCACAATTTGTAAAACTCCAACTTAATGATTTGAAAAAGTTTTGGGTAAAAATATACAAATGAATTTTTTTAATGTTTAAAAATATATATACAGTATATTAATGCATTTAAAGTCTACTGCATGTAATACATAAATGAAAAATAAGATGGACAAAACATGCATTTATTAAACAAAATAAATTAGAATAATTTAGAATATTGTATTTAATTATCAGATGTAAAGTAATTTCGAATATCCTGCTGAAGTAATTTCAATGCAGATTCCTCATAAAAATGTTTGCATTTATTGAGCGACTCAAAAATATTGTCGGGCACATTTTCTGCAAATCGAAACCCTTGGCGAATTGTTTCAAATGCAGCCATTATTATTTTTTTTTGGAAGGTTTAGGAACTTCTATTTCATCTGCCTCATTGTCTTTATCTTGATTTTCACTATCTTTTATTCAACTTAAAATGTCATCATCTGTCGGATATTCTGCTACGATAACGTCTTCATCCACGTTTAAATATTCATTAAGTGAGATTTTGTCATTTATTGTGCCTGTTGACTGTAACTGGTTCCAACATTCCTCAATGTGTGACAGTAAATTAACTTCTTCCATAAGACTTTTCAGAGAAGCTGGCTTTTATGAAGCAATTCTGTATTATTATTTCTGCTACATCATTTTGCCACTTTTGCTAATTCTGAGATTAATTACATTGTCAATGGGTTGATCGGTTTCAAGTACAAAAATTAGTTTCTTGAGAATAAATTGTTTCTTGAGATAATGCATTTTAAGATTTTTTATTACGCCTTGATCCATTCGTTGTAATTTTGATGTTGTGTTTGGAGGAAAAAATACCAGGTTCACATTTGTTAATTTTTTTGTTATAGAAGAAGGATGTGCAGGACAGTTGTCTAATTTTTTTGTTATAGAAGAAGGATGTGTAGGACAGTTCTCTACGAAAAGAACAACTACTCTCTTCTGTCTTGTCATTTTTTTTATCAAAATTAATTAACCACTTCTCAAAAATCTCACTTGTCATCCATGATTTCTTATTGTATTCATAGTCAACTTCTAATGACTTCACTCCTTTAAAACATCTTGGCTGCTTGCTTTTACCTATAAGCAAAATTTTAAGTTTTTCTTTTCCAGACATATTGGCACAAAGGACAACAGTTATTCGTTCCTTGCTATTTTTACCTCCATAGCATTTATCGTCATTAAAAGTTAGAGTCTTATTTGGTAAACATTTAAAAAAAAGTCCAGTTTCATCCATGTTAAAAACATTATCAGGCTGATACTCCTGTAAAATTGGTTTTAAAATTGTAGTTTTCCACTGGCTACAATCTCTCTCAGATATGCATCCACTTTCTTCAGAAATAACTTTTTCTTTGGATTCTGTGACACTTCTTAAATTTGTCTAACCATCCAGAACTTGCTTGGAACTCCTCGTATCCTAAATTCTGTACATATTCCATTGCCTTTTCCTTTATGAGTGGTCCTGAGACAGGCATATTTCTCTCTCTCACCATCTTCAGCCATTTCAACACTGCTTTGTCCACGTCATCGTACTTACATGTCCTTAATCGTTTTCTGTCAGCTCCGGCAACTTCATGACTTTTTAAAACAGATTCCCAATTCTTTAGTATTGTTGACACTGTACTTTGTGGAATCCCAAATTTCTGCACAACGTTTTTTTTTCTCACTCCACAGTCCACATCTTTTAGCAATTCCACTTTTTCTGCAACACTCAACAACTTTCTCTTTGACATGGCAAACGTTTTAATAGAGCTGAACAAAGACTAACTAAAATCTCTCAGTTCGGTTTTGGTTTTAAGCCAATTAACACAAGTAACATACGAAACTGAAACCGAAACAAGCCCTAGAACTTTACACTAATCCCCTCTACAGTACAAATTGACACATCCATTTTGTTTATTTGTTGGCTTTTTCTAGCCAGACCCAATCTAGACTCCTTACCTTATCCTTTTCTCTCGCCTCTGAAATTAAAAATTTCGATATATAGAAACAAATTTCAATGGAAATTTCATGGGACTAATAAAAAACTTTGATATACAGAGAATTTCGATATATAGAAATTCGATATATGGAGGTCTGACTGTATCTTTAATTATATAACCAGCTACCATCCTAACAACACATTTAATTATAAAAACTATAAAATTTGTTTATTTATGTCTTAACCTTAATCAAAAATCTTAGCAATCCCTTTTTCTTTTACCAATGAGGCTGCATCTTTGCTTTTCTTTGTGTGTGCTGCTTCTGGATTTTCAAGATACAACATCCAGCAATAATCTCTCAACATATTAAAGTTCCATTGTCCTTAGTCATACTTTGCCATTTCCTTAATGTCTTGATGGAAATGTTTTCCTTATTCCTCAATTGTTATACCTGGATTTTTTGGGAAAAAGTCCAAAGTGCACATTTAAGAAATGCATTTTAATATTCATTGAGAATCCTAAAGGTTTGAATTTTTTCATCATGTTTTCAATAATGAATGCATATTCAGAGTTATCATCTCCAAAGAACTTAGTAATCACATTTTTGAAGGAATTCCAAGGATCTTTTCTACTTTAGTCATTGTAGACAAGAAGTTTACACATGAGGCAATCTTCTAATAACTGGCAAATAAAAATATCTTATTATAATTTTGCCATGAAGAGTAAGAAAGGGTTAGTCTTTTAGTAGACTTTCAAACCTTCAATTATATGAAGTACGAAAATCGGTTCAAAATCACTGAAAGAAATCAATACTGGATGATTAGCATTCTCACCTAATCAAAGCTGAATAATAAACTACTCACAACTAATCTGATGTAGCATGGTGACCCAGTATTTATAATCATTTAAAAATTTCTAGAAATTTGGCATATTCTCTACCACTTGGTGACATTCTAGAGCAGTTAAGTTTGGCAATAAATTGTCATATAGGGCAACTGTTTGTGATATTATAGTTTTATTGTGTTTTTGAAATTCAATACTAAAAATACATTAGAAACAGCTGAAATATTGAAAAACATTTTTCATTGTAGGCTGTATAATTAGCATTAATTATCATAACACAATCTAAAAATGTAATTTTCCTAATGAAAATCAGTAATCAGACAATATGTTAGCCACATGTATCCATTAGGCAGATTTCAGTTTGGAGGATTTGGGATTTGATATTTTTTTTAACAGATCAGAATGCTAGTTGATATCCATTCACTCTTCAGAGGGGTAAGAATTTATCTTTCATCACTTGTATGAGAAGACTGAAAGGTGCTCTCTTGTTCAACAGTGGCCTGCCATACTTCTCCTTGCAGGCTCCTTTTCCTCTTTTTCATATTTTTCTATATTCTTCTAACTTCATCCTCATTCTTCAAAAGTTTAAACCTTTCAATATGCCCATTTTTCTTTTTTTAAGGGATAAAATCAATTCCCATCCTTCATCTTTTGCCATCCCCATTACAGATGTGGATGGCCTATGGAAGGTTCTGGATCAGCCCTGCCAGTTTCTAATCATTAACTGGAAAGCGGCATAAAACCTAAAAAGAAAAAATTCCCTAATAAAACTCAATGCTTGCCAGTGTTTACCAATTTCGTAAAATATTCTTTGCAAGAAAATAATAATTCACTAATATGCATGATTTTCTTCACTTTATTACTATTTTCTTTATTTTATACATAATGAAATATCATGCATAAAATGAAGAAAATAGTATAAAAGCATATAGATTCATTGAAAAAACACTAACTTAGAAGATTCATTAAAAATTTTAGCATCACAATTTTAAAGATGTTGGGCACTGGCATATAGATATTCAAACTTAAAATTATATTTTATATGAAGATGCGATAGAATATATCATATGATTTAATATTTAAAAGAAAAAATAAATTTAAACTATAAAAAATACAGTAAAACCTCTTAATTTGAAGTATTCAAGACTAATAACTCAGACTTTGAATTATATAATTTCAAATTATACAATTTTGTTAGAGAGCTTTCCTATTAAATGGAAAGTTAACAATCCAATGTTAAGATGTAAACTTTAATTTTTGAAATAAATTGATAAGAGTTCCTTTATGTTTTATTCCATGCTCTATAATTTTATATAGTTTTCTTAAAACTGAAAAATAGCAACCAATTTTGGTCTTTTTAATGTTTTGTAAAAATATGAATAAATGTCTTTTATTTTTGTTTTCTTATATCCTTTTGACACAAAAGCTTGCAGTTCATCTGTAATTATAAATTATCTTGCTGAAATCATTTATAATTGAATATAATACAAACTAAATCTTTAGTGCATCTTTATAGGCAAGATTGCATTAGAAACAGATCAAAATAATTGCATCCATTTTAAATGCATACAACCAAGTACCACTTCTCGATATATTAAAATAAAAAGCATAATATTCTAATGTTTTGGTAATTTTCTGCATTCACTTTTATATCTGCAAACTTCATATTTTTTTTTAACTATCACTGAATTTTTGATTATTCATAATAATCAGTAATTCTGTTAGATTATCCATTCTTGACTATATACCAAAAACAATCAAGATATTGAATAAGATTAATTAACTAAAGAATGGAGCTGACTGATTTTGTGAGAGTGCATCAGCATATTAATTCAAATTTTTCACTGCTGGGTTAGAATGCAATTTTGAATTAAAAATTACCTATATTTTGAATTATCCACCATAATAACTTATAGAAATAATGACATAAGATTGTATACTTACTGAGGAATATAGTTTACTTTGAATTACATTGAATCAGAGAGATTTTATTATATTTATTAAACATTTTAAAATTCATAATTGTTATCTGTGAAAAATAATTGTGAGATGTCTGGATGTTTCTAAGCATTAACAAAGCATACATTATTAGACTTCAAAAGTTTTGCTCTATAAATGCTTTTTATAAATATAGGGTAAAGATTTTGTATATCAAAATTTTGGTATCAATTAATTTATTTGTATAAATAGGATCTCATAAAGCTCTGGTAAAAACCAGGAAAACTTGTATTTGATTGATTTTTATAAAATTTCAGTAGATGAGTTTGCCATTGAAGATGATTCTAATGACATGCAACTTTAATCATTCTAAAATATCAAATATAGAAAATAATAGGAAATTATTTCTTTCCAGAATTGGCTTTTTTCTTAACGAATTTCATTCTTTTGAAAATTTTTCTTAATACACACACACAGATACATATTCAAATTACCTACTTAAAATCCATAATAAAGTCAAAAAAATACAAGCACTAAATGCAGTTGAGAAGATTGCAATACACACTTTTTTTTTTGGATGGCACATGCTGCCAAAAATGTTAGTTCCTGAATAAAAAATGTGTATTGCAATCTTCTTAACTGCGTTTAGTGCTTGTATTTCTTTGACTTTACACACAGAGAAAAGAATGGAGGAAATAATTGCAAAATAAAAATTAACTTTCCAAAATTTTAACTTTATATTTCTTTTATTTTGCAATTATTTATAAATACAGGTTGAGTATTCTCAATCTGAAATGCTTAGAACTAAGTATATTTTGAATTTTTCCAGAATTTGGAATATATGATAAGGTGGAATTGAAGAGAAATGATAAAAAATTTAATATCAGATCTTTTTGATATTTATACAATGTATAATTAAAACACAGCAGTAAAATAAATAATCACAAACATCTTGCAGAGACAATATTTCATAGTTTACTAAATCATGATAGTACATAGCTGCAAGAGCACTATTTCATGATACAAACAGTAAGTCATAGTCTTATTCCAGAGGGCTCTCTATTGTGAAAGAGAAGTTACAGATTTTGGAATATTTTGAATTTCTGACTGGAGATATTCAACTTGTTTAGAGAAACTGTACAGGGTATTCCTAAAGTAATGCAATCCATAGGAAATGTTGCATTATTTTTGTTTTCTACTTCCAGGTGTGAATAGTGAAAGAAAAAGATTATAGTACACGGTCTTCACATTAGCACAGAAAATATTCATTTGGAACAATATATTACGAATCAAAGTTATGCAACCATACAAAAGGAATTTGAGGAGACATTCGATGTTGCTCCAAACAATTCAAGCATCAAATGTCTGCATGATAAGTTCAAGACAATCAGAAAAGTTTTGGAACAATAAAGGAGTAGCATTTACTTATTGTACTCAAAGAGGAAAAGTTTAAAGACTCATGGATAGCAAAAGATTAACAGTCCAAGGAAATCTATAAGGAGTCTTCCAATCAGGGTGAGTTGGCTGTCAGAAATGCTCATAAGGCACTGAGAAAAATCACTAAAGATGTACCTGTAAAAATTCACTTTCTACACAAAATGCTGCCAAGAGATGATGAGGCTTACAAGCACTACTGCCACTGGTTTATGAAATTAATAATTCCTGATGGCAATGATTCTTTGATTTCAGTTTTATTTTCAGCTATACATAAGTTATTTTGGTATAGTTAGTTTCTTTATTTCTTAAGGTTTCTGTACATATATAATTTGATGGGGTATTTTAAGAGTTCTCTTTAAGAGCATTTTTTGACAGTCCAGTTTGATAACCAATATTTATCAGACAAAGCATAGTTCATTTGGATGGAAATATTAACGTGCACAATTCACAGATATGGTCCATGGAAAATCCTTATTTGTTGCATGAGTTCTCTCTTCAATTGGAAAAATTAGCATGAGATACCAAATAAAAAATTTTTCTTCACTTACCTTCGGAACAAAGTCAACAGTGAAGTTTACATTACAATAGTAGAAAAATTTGTGGCTACTGTCAGTAAAAAACTTCAGAAGATATGGTTTCAATGGATAGTGCTGATTTTACTGCCCGAATATCTGTGTCTTACTTGAAATCTTTTCCTGGACAACTCATTCCAAAGAATTTGTGTATCCCATGATGCTCTTATTGAGGAATCTCAAGAATAATATGTATGCAAATTATTTTCACATGCTTCAAGTGCTTCAAGCTAATATTCAATGCAGTATAGATGGGATATTAAATGCTATATTGCAAAGAGTATTCATCAACATACCGGTAATTCATTGTGTATATCTCTGTAAATGTAGAATGGTGGGAATTTTCAGCATTTGTTATAAAACACAGACAATTCACTAGTGATTGCATTTCTTTATGAATATCTTGTAGAAGCAAATAACTTAAAATTTTAAAAATTTATCACATTAAATCTATTTACAACTTTTCACAATGTTACAATTAATATTGCTTCTTGTTAAGGTTAATATTTTTATGGACTTAATTCAATATCAGGAATGAATGTGGACAAATTTTTGGCTGAATCTAAAAAAATCTGTTTAATGTGATAAATTTTTAAAATTTTATCTATTTACAACTTTTCACAATGTTACAATTAATATTGCTTCTTGTTAAGTCCATAAAAATATTAATCTTAACAAGAAGCAATATTAACCTTAATTCAATATCAGGAATGAATGTGGACAAATTTTTGGCTGAATCTAAAAAAATCTGTCCTAATTCATTCAATTTCTTAATTAGATTTTAAAGAATTAGAATAGAGAAATGATCTATTTTACCATATTCACTAAATCTAAATATACAGAACAAGATCCTGTTCTAATGTTTCATCTCTGATCTTGATTGTAAAAGTATTTTTTTTTTGATAATACCATTATTTTTTAATTTTCAGTTTATTTATCTACATATCATATTGCATCAATTCTCATTTTCTAAAAATATTTTTTATCAATAGAAAACATTTTTATCATCATCTAAAATGAGAACTAAAAATTATTTTTCAATGGCTATGAAGACTATCACAAAATAAATTTTTGATTACTTGTACTACTATAAAAATTGTATTTATAGAATCATTAATTCTATTTAAATTGCAATAATACCTGTACTCTATGCACAGAAAACAAGCACTACTGCAGGAAAAGAAGTTCAAAACATATTTAATAAAATAAAAACATTTTTGGTTTCATACAAATAAAATCCTCTTCAGTTAAATTCCAATTCACAGAAGGAGAAATCAAATAGTCTATAAATTCAAACATGTAAAATTTATTGAGAATATGTGCATTTGTTATTTGAATTTGTAGACTGATTTTCTATTTCTGTGAGTTGGGAATTTAACTGAAGAGGGCTTTATCTGTATAAAAAAAATGTTTTTATTTTATCAAATATGTTTTGAACTTCTTTTCCTGCAGTAGTGTTTGTTTTCATGCATTAACAATAGTAGCAGTGGATTTAGTTTTTATAAACCTGTACTCTAGCTTAATAAATACAGTTTTTATGATATTAAAAATTAAATTTACTATAATCATTTAATAATGCACTATATCATCACTATTATAAATAAAATATATATTTATTACAGAATTAATTTTCAATACAAATTTATTTGTAATTGATCATTGAAAAGTTATGTATCAAAATATATGCTCATAAAATTTGTAATGATATGGGTTGTTTTCCCCCAAGAAATTAATTTTAAATGCAGTCTCCTGACCAACTAAAAAGAAAATCTAAGTGGCCCTTTAAAGAGAATGAGTTTGAGACTGCTATGCTAATAGATTAGAAAAAAATGAAAGAAATCAACAAAATTGAAATTCAAATTTAAGCTTTAATAATCCTAAGTTGGGATTAAATTTGACATTCATTATTATTATTTAATTGTTGTTCATTAATGACTATCCTACGATCTGGTATTTTTTCCCATTTATCAAAAGATTATTTAATTCCCATATATACCAGCAAGCACTTATAAGAACTGGTTTTTTTTCTTTATGCTACAGTAATTCATTGTTATCTATAAAATTTGATAACTAACAAATAAGGATTCGTCAATTGTTGTTGACAAATTCTCATTTGTTAGCTATTGTTCTGATTGTAGTCTCATGTATGTTAAATTGACATCTTGTTTGCACATTGATGTACTATAACAATAATAATAATGTGGGCACGGAGTATCTCCGGTCAAAGTGGACACGGACACGTCAAGACAGTTACTATGTCGGACACGAGTCAAGACAGCTACTTGTGATGTTTAATTGTATGTTAACTGTCTGTGTCTTTTTTTCTTTTGTATGGTAAGCTTGGTGGCTAAATTTTGATTGCCCCCTTCCACTCAAATAGAGTACTAAGGGAGCTGGTTCTGGGCCAAAATTAAATTAAAAGCAAAATGTAGAAAGCAAAGAACCATTCCAACTTAATCTATGTATGAAATGTAGAAAAAGCAAAGAACCATTCCAGCTTAACCTATGTGATGACGTATGAGAGTAACCCTGTATAGAGGACTAATAACCTATTCTATATTCGGTAGTAGCTTAGAACTATGTTAGTAGAAATTAAGTACTATGTTATTAGAAACCTAAGAACCAATTAGTAGTATATCTAGAAAGTAATTAAGAGAAATCATATTTTAAGTTAGTAAAAGACTTATTTATAAGTCTTTTACTAACTTAAAATATGATTCTTAAAATATGATTATGTTAATACCTAAAACTAATAAGTTTTTTTAATATTATTATTTTTTATTTTTATTTTTAATTAAATAAAATGTTAGCGTGTTAGTAGCTTAGGACTGAACTTATATCTATATCAGTCACTCATCTAAAGAATTGATAGGACAGAAGGTGTTAGTAATACTAACCAGACCTAACCTAAAGCATTCTGATATCTCCACTCCCACATGAAAGAAAGTGTGGGGTAGACATACCACCGACGCACCTCAGCCATTGGGAAAAACCAATGGAAGTACATCATTGGAGAAAAACCAACAGCTGAAGTGCACTGGAGGAGGCAGTTTGCCTGGAAATAAGAATCCATTCACACAAACACATTCACTCTATACCACTGGCATTATATCCAATGAAATTGGAAATCTGACACCAAATAAAGCAATTGGAAACAATAGAACTAGAGGTAAACAATTGGAAACATGCTAGAATAAAAAAAAAACTACTGAACAATCAAAAATACAAGTAGTAGTAATGAGAAACACTGGGGAAACAGCTAGAAACACAAATAAACGAAAGCACAAATGCAAGGTAAATCAAGTAGTTCATGGAAACAATAGGAAACACTGTGGAAACAAACAAATAGCACTAGATAAGTCAAACTAATTGAAGAAACAGGTGGGAACATCATAATAACTTTTGGAAAGGTTAAAGTTAACTTTAACACGAGGAAACAAACAGAAAAAAGAATATCGGAAGAACAAAAAAGAATGAAAGAAAACCCCAGAAACCGTGAACAATAATGACCCTGCAAAAAGAAAAACAGAAACCTATTGGAAGAACCTCAACAAGAGGAAAGCTGAGGGACACCAATAACTGCTATCAAAGCAGTTAGGGAAACATCAAAACCAATCTTAACATATAAACACCAATAACAGTCCTGAAAACTGAAAGAATCAGGAAAACTAAGCTTAACATAATACTACCAACTGTCTACTATACTTCACAACTTAATAGAAAATCCCAATTGCTCAATGTATCCTACTGAAAGACCAAGAAACAAAATGTGCAAACTATAAGAGAAGGGTGGACATTATGGGCAATAGGAGGGTCTGAATAGAAGGAAAGACAATTTAGAAACAACAAGCACCAATCATCCAATCCTGACTGCTATGCCCATAGCAAAGGAGAACGAGTGGAAAAGAAAAGTTCAAACTATAGATAATCCCAGTTCATCCACGGGAAGAAGAAATCAATGCTGGAAATAAGTAGATAGAAACAACCAATTTCCCAGACCCAAGAAACGTGTAATTGTTTATGGAAGAGAAGGAAGTTCTAAATAATGCTATTTGCTGGACCGTATTTTATTGAGGATTCAATGATGCATGTTTTAGTGAGATTTGCTGTCTGTTGATCTTTAAAAAGCATATGCAAGGGGACTTGGCAGGGTATGAGTTGTTCATGGAAATGTGTTATCAGCTTTCTCCGCCATTGAATCAAAGAAGAACAGTCATAGACAACGTGTTCCACGGTATCATCATCTCCACAATTACAGTTATAGCAAGAATAAGAAAGAATTTTGAATCTATTCAAATAGAAATTTAATCTCCCATGCTGAGTTAAGAAAGCTGTTAATCCACGATGAAAAACCCCAAGGTGTATATTTAAGATTTGGAAAAAACTTATGAGTAATTTTGCCTTTATTATCTGTCCCCCATCTACTGTTAGTGTCAGTGCTAAGAAACTTTCTTACTATGTAAACTAAGAAACTTTCTAAGAAAACTACATAGATAGTAAGAAAGTTTCTTAGAACAAACTGTCTGTGTCAGTGCTGAGAAACTTTCTTACTATGTTGCATGTATTGAGTAGTGATGCTTTTTGAAGTGTTACATATGTCTTAGGATGTAGATCTAGTGTTTTGAGGCTTTTGTGTAGGATGTGAGGGATTACTCCTGTTGAGGAAATAATGATGGGTACTGTGACTACCTTTTGCATTCCCCAAAGACGTTTAATATCTTGTGAAAGTTCTGTATACTTGCTAATTTTTTGGACGAATGCATCCTGGATGTTGTGTGTGTCTGGTATTGAGATGCCTATAATGTACGTAACTTTGTTTTGTTTGTCTATGAGAGTGATGTCTAGTCTGTTATGGTGTACGGTTTTGTCTGTTAGGATTGTTCTGTTGTAATACATCGTGTGTGTTGAGTTTTCTAGGATTGCGTCTGGTATGTATTTGTAATTTGGTGTGTGTTTGTTGATTTGTGTTTGGTTACAAGCTTTTAGTGTATTATGTTTGCTACTTGGTTGTGTCTGTGCAAGTAGCTTGCAACTGAAGTAATGTGTTGAATTGTTTCAGGTGCTATGTGACATTTCCTACATGTGAAGTTTGCTAAAGTTCATTTCAGGTGCTATGTGGCATTTCCTACAAGTGTCGTTTGTCAATGTGCCTGTCTTTCAGTATGTATTTTTGGCATTTCCTACATATGTCATTTGTTAATGTGCTGTCTTTTAGTATGTATTTTCTGTAGTTTTCGTGTTTATTACCTGGTCTTGTATTGCTACAAACCCTTCTGTTTCAATATTTATTACCTGGTCTTGTATAGCTATTATAAACCCTTCTATTTCTATAAATAGATCCCCCCTGACTAACCAGCTGTTTGACGCTCTGGTGTCTATAAAATGTTTCTAAAGGTCATGTGGGTGTCTGCCATGCAGTTCTTTTCTACACCAGAATGTTTTCTTTTCTTGTATGTGTGCAGTGTTATCTATTTGGTTTGGCGTGTCATTCTGTAGATTTAATGGTGTTATATTTCTATCAGCCAAAACTATAGCTTTGTGTAGTTGTGATGTATGTTGTTTTTTATGGAAGAACTTTCTCATTGTATATATGTGTCTGTGTTGTAATGTTAGAATAAGACCACATCCACCTTCCTTGCATGGGAAAGTAGTTCTTACTATGGCAGATTTCGGGTGATGGTACTGGTATTTTTTAAGTGTTATTATTATTATTATTATTATTATTATTATTATGTGATTTAGAATTATTTCCTACAAAGAATATTCCCTGACAAAAGTTTCTGTGCATACCAAATATCTGTTAACTTAATCAGAGAAGTTATTATGTATTCACAAAAAGTATTAGTTATGAGAAATTTTCTAATAATATTACATATGTTTGGAATTTTTCTTAGCTAAATCTAGTGTTAGTAGATTTTGATGAAGTGTTCTGGGAATAACAGTAGTGGCACTATAATCATTTTATCAACATGCCACTGGTTATTTTTATATGCATAAATCTGTATACTTACCAACTTTGGCAATATGGATTAAGTTATTTGTGTTAGAGATAGCAATGTCTATGAAATACGAGGCCAAAAAAGTTCTTATCCTCATTATGATGCAGATGTGCTAGGAATCTGAAATTTGGTCCTCCAACTCTTCCTTCTCCTATATAGCCACCTCCTAGGGCCACACATTTCTCATACCTGTGGAACAGTTGTGTAATCCAATCTTTATAGAAATTGGCAGATTTGAAGGCAAACCAGCTCTCCACAGCAATAATGATCTCTTCATCATTGAAGAAACTTCTTTCTTGTAAATATTTTTTCATATTTTGAAACAGGAAGAAATCTGAAGCTGCCAGGTTGGGAGAATATGGAGAATGAGGCAAAGTTTCATAGCCATATTTGCACAGTAAAGTAACTGTTTCTGCAGCTTGATATGCAAGTGCATTTTCAGCTAGCAGCAGCACACCTTTTGACAGCAAACCATATCTTTCTTTCCTTGCTACTGTCTCATAACTTTTGTATCAAGTTCCTGTAGTATACCCATTATTGTTGACCCTTTTCTTAAGTAATCTTTCAATATGACACTTTTGCTGTCCCAAAATGTACAAAGCATGACATCGATGGATGATCATGTCATCTGTGGGCTGGTGCAACCACGTTTGAATTCCTGTTTCCATCATTTCACAATCTCATATGATGAACATTCTTTGTCATACACAGCTGACATCTCCTCTTTGTGGATTGTGCAATTTTCCCCTTGAAGATGAAGAAACTGTATCACAGCTTAATACAGTAAAATCTCGATTTTACGGGTTTCAGATTTTACAGACACCATCCCAAAAAATAAAATAAATAATATTAATACAATATTTGCATAAACTGTCTACAGCAGGAGTGTCAAACTGACAAAAATCACATCGACGGCTGTATGCTGTCTGCAGGCCGCATACGGCCCTCAATGTGATTTTTTGTGGCCCCCAACGCTCTCAACTAAAATGAAAATGAGAACAATATTTTATGAATAATAGGAAGTAACTCCCTTCATAGCTGACAAACTATTATACACTAGTTTGATTTTAATGAAATGTAGTTACACGAGATTTTTTGATTGGCCTTATCAACATATACGTAAGATGACAGCGATTTTTCATATCGTTGACACAAACTAAGTGCTTTCCTGCAAGAACTACATGGGTTTGTGCGAAATTTCTTTCCAAAAAACAAAAAGCCACAAATGAGAACCTGTGTTATTTTTTGGATAGGCAAATACAATAATAAAGTGCCAAACAATCCTCTTTGAAGGAGTGTATAAAGGACGTGCTAATGGGCTTGTTAAAGATTTATTTGTTGTGTTATTAACTTATTTAAAAAAATGTAAATAGTTATGGATATTTGAATTTTTAAAATTTTAATGGAAGCTTTTGTATTTTGTGCAGAAAATGTAACTTTTAACATTTAATAGAAAATTAAAGATTGATAGCGAGGAACTAAATTAAAACCACGTATAATTAAAAGCAGTTTTGTAGTAATTATATATTTTTGTAATATTTTTCATTTGATTACACAAATATTTTTAATTATCCTCTCTATATTTCTGCAATTCTTATTCTGAAATTTGTAAGATTGTTGCAGGCCACATTACATTTAAAAAAATTTTAAATATGATGTGGCCCGAGACAATCTTACAGGCTCATTAAATGGCCCTTAATTAAAATGGGTTTGACACGCCTGGTCTACAGTTTATCTACATCCAACATTTGTAAAATAAAGCAGTCATTTATTGCAACATTGCATCATTTTTATTTTAACAACTTACCTAAATTTAATATACATGCATGTAGGTAATTTAATTTAAAATACTCTATGTAAAATAATACAGTTTTTAGGCATAAGTCACATTAATTAGCACAGGTATGTTGAAAATGCTAATTAATATTTATAAAAAAATTTTACTTCGATTTTACGACTAGTCTTGCCCCTATAGTCCGTAAATCGAGGTTTTACTGTACTTACCATAAGTTTTTCCAGCATGACACTTTCTTCTACTATCATGCTTCTAATTCCAGTTAAACAAGATCTGTCAAAAGAAAACAAAAAAAGGCATCTGTATTAGCAAGATAGGGGGATATTGTCAGGCTGGATATGGCCAATTGGATGGATTGCATCCAATCAGGCTCTGAATTTGAGGGGGTCCTATGTTTGTCAAGGTTTATATGATTAAAAATTGTATTAAGAAAAAATATCTAAAAAATATATCTCATTTTTTAAATATTTGTGGAATGTATAAATGGTACAATACAATAAAGGAATTTACAGAAGATTATTATAATCAAAAACATCTATATATTCAATTACTATTTTTATATTGAGTCCTATCACAATAGTTTGGATGCAGGTTTGTATTATCAGTTTTCTATATTACACATGGTAAGAGTTGACTAATTAAAAAATGCATATTTATTTATAAACATTATTTATTTTATTTATACATATAAGCCATATTTTGAGGGGCCCCATGAGAAATATCAAATCAGGTCCTGTAGTAACTGAATCCAGTACTGCCTATCATTTACAATTACAGATCTATAGTACACATACAACATGTGAAGATAAGAACTTTTTGGTGTCCCTTCATATGTAGTTTTCCCATTGTTTATCAATCACTGTGATATTTGGTTATGATGAATTGCTTTATCTGTGAGTAGTGTTCGATTTCAATACAATCTGTGTATTCAAATTAAAATTATATATCAAGAATGTATTTGTAATATGGAACTTTTTGTGATTTTAATTTGTATTTTATATCTAGTTTTAATAAATTATTATATCACATTAATAATATGAATTATTTGATCACATTTACATTTGTCTGTCTATTCAAGAAGTTTGCAGTAAAATAAGGGATTAGATTTGTTTAATTGATTACATGATAACATTTACACTTGTATCAACTAATGCAGGGATGAGCAACACGTGGCCCGCGGGCCGCTTGCGGCCCGTTAAACATGTTTACGCGGCCCGCCAAGCATTTCTAAAATTGAATTTATTTTATCGACTTTCTCCCATCAATATATTGTTATAAAATTAATTATAATAAAATGGTAGTACATACTAAACCAAAACAATTTTTTGTGACGAGTTACTCACTTGTCGG
>AYEL01086284.1:0-62413 GCA_000484575.1 Olivierus martensii
TATATAAATTAAAAATATTGTAATAAAGTTATTATAAATAAATGAATAAAAAAATTTATATAATGACTTAAATTGAAAATCAGAAATTAACTACAACAACAAAGTCCAGTTTTATAAACTTTTGCATAGGTTTAATTTGTATTATTTTAGGAAATTCAAAGTACTGTTAAAATCTCTGTAATCAAATGTCTAATTCCTTAACTATTTTCACTTTGAAACAAACTTTTAAATATAACTTTTGAATCAATTGATAAGTTTTCATGGAATTTATTATTGATATTCTGCTATTGAAATTGTTATATAGTGAAACCCCGATTTTGAAACTTTTCAGGGACTGGCCCGAAAAGTCGGAACGGGGAAACACACGAAGCCGGAAACTCTGATGACGTCATAATAAAAAAGTTATATAATTAAAACGTAGGAAGAGGGAAAGTTTTACATTGCAAACAAGTAAAGGGAAAGTTTTACATTGCATGTATAAGAAAATGCTCGGACTTCCGAAAATAGACGTTTAAAGCGGGAAAGTCGTACGATACGGGAACGCACGCGAGGGTTTCACTGTATTTTATAATTTTTTGTATCTGCGTGGTAGTTCCCAAGGTTTCACTGTATTTATTAAGCTTGTCTGTGTAAGTGCTTTTTATATTATTACTTTTTGCTTATTAAATAATTAATAAAAAGTAATAACAATAATATAAAAAATTGTCCCAAATAGAATCTTTAGGATGATAATTTCACATCATTGTATAAATTTATTTAATTTATAGGTATAGAACTTCCAATATTTTTTCCCTCATTACTTGAAATTAACTAAAATTCCTTTTAAATTATTCTTATAAATTTATATATATATACATACATAGAATCACAAATCACTATTAATAAAATACAAAACAATAAATTGAACATATTATATATTATAAATGAAACAATGAAGCATTACATCAATTATAAATTTATGATACAGCTAATCTGTACTAATAGTTTCAATAGAATAAATCAAGATATTTTTAGAAAATAATTCATTTCAAATTCTTAATTATTAAAATTTTATATTAACAATTTTCTGCTTATTTCATTTTGACTATATTAGAAAATTAATTCCTATAAAAACTGAATTTTTTGTTGAAACTTTCTTTTATAAGATAACAACAACTTTGAAACTTACCTTAAATGAATGATATTCAGAAATTAAATTATATTTCCAAATTTCATATTATGAATTATTTATTTCTTTAATGTTCTTTCATCTTATATGATATGGTTAATCTTTATATATAGGTATTCATCATTCTAACACGATTTGAAAATTGGGGAAACCCTCATATAACACAGTTTTTAATTAACACATTTAAAAAATTACGTTTATTCTTCTACAATACAAAATATTTTCATTAATTTTTGTAATTTTTAGGGACACACAATACACACACAAAATACAATCACTGGGAAATTCTTTGCTAAAAATTAGTCATAAATGCAATTTCGTTAGTTTGCCATGAGAGGGATGATATACAGTCTATATTCAACTTCAAATTAAGTTAATTGGCATCAATTGAGTATTTTATGTTCCAAACATTCAGTTCTTGCATAAAAATTAACTTTTTATTATTCAATACAGTAATGTGAAAGAGAAGAAACTTTTTTTCATAAATTTTTTTGGATATATGTTAAGGAATGATTGTTTTCTAGTGGGTTGTAGCAGCTTAGATTATAGATTTTGTAAAGAGAGCAGAAGATACACAAACTTCAAATGCATAAAAAAGTTCAGAAAGTGAAGTTGATATTGTTAATGAAAAAATGTTCTCGTTTTAATGAAACACTAGTAAGGAAGATATAATCATTTAATGAATGTTATATAGGCCTGTATACTTTTTTCTTTCGTTTTGTTTTACATATATTGCTTTTTTAGGGTTTTATGTACATATTTTTTTCCATTCTTTATGTTTTGTGTTAATAATAATCTTAATAGAAATTAAATTTCTTATGTGGAATTAAAGAAAATTATTTGTTTTTAATTGGTTTTGGAATGTAACTCTCCTTTTCTGTATTGGTGCCAGGTCTCATATAACACAGTTTCATGCAACACAGTTTTCAGGAACCTACCTACTGTGTTATAGGAGGGATACCTGTATTAGAACTTTTGACCTATTAGTAATAGTTCTCAAAAAGATGTTTTCTATAATCATATAAAAAGCAAAATTTGGATTACAGACAAAACATTATCATCTGTTATAGAATTTATTTCTCTAAAGCTTGTATATAGATTTTGTGAGTGCGTGTGCGTGTAGATAATATATATATAAAGCAAATAATCAATTAGTGATTAATTAATTAAATAATAATCAAATGAAAAGCCAAATAATTCTTGCAATACTAATTAATTTATAATAAATTGAAATTATGCTACAACAGAATCCTGATTAATTGAAATTCTGCCTATCTGAAGTTAACTGTTCACTTTGAGCTGATTTTTTAAATTTTTGTAAAAAAAAAAAACAGTTATAAATAAAATTTAAAATGTTTTACATTATACAATAAAACATTTTTAATTTTATTTATAATTGGTTTATTACAAAAATTTAAAAATACAAAATAATACAAAGTGAATGACAATTCATTTTCAAATTATACAATAAAAGTCATTATATTCAATAACTAAAGCTTAATCTGAAAATAATGTATATCATATTAATGTATTCAAATACAGTTTAATTAATAATAATTTACCAAATTTTCCATGTTATCAGCATTTTTGATTATCTAAGGCTCTCCAACCCACATTACCTCAGATAATCCAGATTCTACTGCAATGATTAGAGTAATTTTTGCTAATGTGAGTAATTCTGCATCTATTGATTAATAATTAAACTACATATTTTAATATCTATCTGAAAATAAAAATTGTCTCAAATAAGATCTTTAGGATAATATCTTAGCATCTTATCAGTTATCATACAGGGATTCTGGACAAGTTTATTCTTCTAGCAGATCATATATAGAAATTTAGGAAATTATATACATTTTGACAAAAAATTAAGTTTAAACATAAATTTCAGTTTATTCTAAATTAATTAGAATCATTAGGGTTATTTGGATTAACACTTGATGCATACTTAATAGTTTTCCCCCACTTAAGTTCTTTTATAAAATAAATAGATTTGTTTAATATTAATTCTTTCTTTCCTTTTAATAATCACTTTAATATAATAATAATAATAATAAGTAATAAAAAGTGCATTTAATTTTTGCCCAGAATGGCTTATTATGTTTGAATTTTAAGATCACTTGGAACTTAGCAGCTCTGAAATTCAAAATCCAATGGCAAGAAATAAGCAAATAATAATAGCTAACATAAATTATTGTAAAGGGGTTATTCAAAAAGGAGCAAATATAAAATCTTTATTGCAGATAAATGGTAAAAGATATAAACATAGGCTACATATCACTAAATAGAATAGTAGTACATGTTTGATGCACTCAATATGGGTACCTCCTGTAATGTGACAAATATCAAAGCAATAATCAGTTTCATTCCACATGCTTGTCAACTTATTGATTCCATTGCTGTGACAATTTGATGCTTCAGATCCTGTACAATAGCAGGTAGAGGTTGGATGAATCTATCCTTTACATACTTCCAAAGATAAAAGTCAGGAGAGGTTAGGTCAGTGTACTCTACACTAACCTAACCTCTCGTGATGGGACCATAGATGGTGCACTAGATCATGTTGCCTGCATCTTTCAATTCAGCATCCTGGAATGACTGTGTTCAGATAATGCCTGACATCTAAATGGAAGTAAGACAATGCCCTGTCTTGTATGAAAATGAAGACTTCCATACCTCTTCAAATTGAGGAAACAACCAGTTCTGTAACATGTCCAGCTATGACATTCCGATTACAGTTACCTCAGCAAAAAAGAAAGACCCATAAATTTTGTTGACACTCATGGTACAAAATACATTCACTTTCAGTGAATCTCTTTTGTGTTTGATGACTTCACAAAAGTGTTCAGTCCCCTAAATTCTCAATTGTAGCGAGTAACCTTACTAGAGAGCTGAAGAAATGTTTATTCATCAAAAAAGATTAGTCTTTTGGAAAATCTGTTGTCCTCCGTGTTATGCAATATTTCAGTACAAAATTCCAACTTTTTCTTGGTACCATGTTGATTTCTGAGGGCTGTTATGTGTCTTTCAGATCACATAATGTCCTTTTTTGGAAACATGAGGATTACTAGGACTTTCCCTTTTCCTATGCAACCATGTTTTACAAATTTCTTATACTACTAATAAATTTTCTTATAGTGAGGTACTAGTTAATAGTGGAGTTATATTGTCTATAACTTTTTAGTATCCAAGATCTAATTAAAAATTTTTACATTGTGGAATCGTGCACAGAATTCACATTACATTTCCACAATAGAGTTTGACTTTGTTGTGAAAGTGCAACATAAGTTTTGAACTTGTTTCCAGAAGCACACACTTTGTCATAACCAAATTTGAATTGTATAAGAAATTCATAGAACATGTATATTCTTTGTTAATAATGAACTTTGTTGTTGTTTGTGAATTGCAGTACACAAAACAATTTCTTCTGGGGTATCACCATTGTGTTACACACCTTCACACTTCCTGTGGAATTGAATGGAACTTGTATGCAAAATATTTAAATGTCAAAACATCATCTATCCAATGATGTGTAGCATGTGTTTCTACCTTTTAACATTTGTCTACAATAAGTTTCATATCTGCTGTTCCTTTTTGAATTTTGAATTATAATAATATTTATTTTAAACTTTTGGTATTCTTAAATAAATAAAAACTTGCTTAAAACATCAACTGATAAAATGATTGACTTTTTGGAATCCAAGAACTAATTTAAAATTTTTACATTGTAATTAATGGGAAATGGGTTTCCAATTTATGAATTTTCACTTAACAAACAATTTTTAAGATCTCAATAACTTTTATAAACCAAGGGACACTATATTAAAGTTGATATGCCTATTTTTATTGGTTCTGTAAAGCAATTTATAACCTTAAGAATCTAATTTGATTTAGTTGTCTGTTATGCTGCTTTTATATTTATTGAGAGAGAAAATTTTTCTTATTCTCAACTTATAAATCTAGTATATTAATAATAATCATAAGTTATCTATATAATTCATACTTACATTAAAAGTTCTTTTAATTAAATTTGTAATACAAAATATTTTAGACTTCTCTTTTTTGTAGTTATATCAAAAATTGCTGGATAGTTGGACTCCATACACTACTGTACGATGGGTAATCACTGCTCTGCTTATATTGCTCTATATGATAAGGGTATTTTATATACAGGTAAATCTTATATTTATTTTTTTATATAATCAAAATTATGTAAAAGTGTCCTTAAATCAGTTATTATTTATTAATTTTCATGTAAAATAAAAAGAATTTTTAACAGTCTAAAATTGAAAAAAATCTGTAAGCAATTAAATATTATATTTACTTATGTATATTTCTACGATTTGGAAATTAAGAAAAAAAATGATATATACAGTAAAACTCCTGTTATCCATGGTTTTGATTATCTATGACTGTGACTGACTGACTGACTGACTGTTAATAACTGAAAAATTTTTTAAAATATTTTTTGAAATTTTTATTAGTATTTTTTAAAGATTTTTTATAAAGTTTGTTTTTAATTATTTTATTAGTATCAGGATGAAAATTAAATTAATCAAATAAGTGTAAAAATTAAGTTAATAATGATAGATTAATTTTACTATACAGTATATAGAATATTTTTAACTTACAGTATAAACAGCTCTTGCTATATCTAACTGGAACACAGTAAAAAGCTCTAGTTGCAAGGCACAAACACTTTTTATTAATCTAGAACGTTTTCAGACCAGGTTATAGTCCAACATCAGTAGAAACGTTACTTAACATATTCCCTAGAATATGTTAAGTTAAGAATATATTCCTAGAATATGTTAAGTAACGTTTCTACTGATGTTGGACTATAACCTGGTCCGAAAACTTCTAGATTAATAAAAAGTGTTTGTGCATTGCAACTAGAGCTTTTTACTGTGTTCCAGTTAGAATATTTTTAAGTTTGGAAATACATTATATTATATAGCATTTGCTGTTATCTGCAGAAGGGCTTGGAATGTATCCCTGCAGATAACCAAGGTTTTACTATAAATATCATTTGTCTGAGTTTGGAAAGAAATATCATACATAAATAGATCACAACTATGGAACTTCGGGACCTTGCAGCGGTATAATATCAGGATTTCTAACACCAGTTTAATGCTGGTGTGCGACACTAAACAAACAGGTGTGAGCCTATAAGCAATATGTGGCTTGTGGGTAAGGACGAGAGAATGAACGCTACGTAGCACTTATGACTCAGAGCTACGGTATAATGACCACTCAGTTTTATTGAGAGAGAGAGAGAGAGAGACTACAATCTTGGATCCTGCGACATTAGGCATAATGGCGCTGTTACGGGAGAATAAATGCCTGTTCGTTTTCTTGTAAATCTTTTTGTTCGATGAAATTTCTGTATTGTACCTATTGTGTACAATACAGAAATTTCATCGAACAAAAAGATTTACAAGAAAACGAACAGGCATTTATTCTCCCGTAACAGCGCCATTATGCCTAATGTCGCAGGATCCAAGATTGTAAAGTCTCTCTCTCTCAATAAAACTGAGTGGTCATTATACCGTAGCTCTGAGTCATAAGTGCTACGTAGCGTTCATTCTCTCGTCCTTACCCACTGTTAGCGTTCTGTAGCCAAAGAAAACAAAAGATGTACAAACACAGAGTTATTGGTGACACTAGAGGTCAGCAGTCTTGTCCTTTCGTTGAGGGGGGGGAATCTTTCTACTTCGGATGAGGATCTCTTAGATTTCTTCTGGGACAAGGATCTAGTTGACTTCTCCTGGGACGAGGATCTCATTTAGTTCTCTCCTTTTTAGGATGAAGATTCTCTCTCTCTCTCTCTCTCTCTCTCTTTGTTGTGATGAGGATCTCGGTCACTGAGAGCAAATCTTGCAATTCTTTTGATTTCAGACTTTTTCCTGCATTTTTATAGCAAAGGTCCATAAGTATCCATCTGTTGTGTGGATACTGAATTTTCTTCGGTTAGAGGACATGAGTAATCGGGAAGGTGATTTCACAGGTCAATGTTCTGGTCGATCTACCTTCTTTTTCCCTTTTTTTGGAATTGACGAAAGATTTAGATAAGTTTTTGCTCCTCTGATGGAAGCAAAGTTTTCATGATTTCATTTTGATAGGAAAACAAAACTTTTTTAGTAAATTGTAACAGATAACAATCTCAGCTCATCCAGCTTTAAGGTTGTTACAGGGGTTTGAAACAGGCTCAGATCCTTACACAACAAAAAGTGCAGATATTACTTGTTTATTAATTCTAAAGTTGATCCCTGTTAACCAGCCCCGGAGGACCAGATCTCAAGTTTGATAAATGAACGACTAATTAATTCAAAAACATATGCTAAATGTATCTCTTAGGGCCGGTTGCATGAGTCTTATTTTGCAGGTTAAAACAGGCTTTAATCTGCATAATTAGCTTGCTGCATTGTACGATGTCAAATCTCTAGGATAAATTACCGGCTGATTTTGGGTGGGTTAAAATTTATTCTATAGATTATCCAGCAAAACAATATGGCACACTATAGCAGTTCTGAATCAGAAGCTGAAAATAATCTCGATTTAGATTATTTGGATTACATTTACTTCAGTCTGGAATGAATATTTCTAAAAATGATAGATCCATTTACCCTTCACTATGATAACTGTCATGTGAGATTTAAGTTAAAGGAACTCAATAAGGAAATTTTTATGATTAATGTCAAAGATATAAGTGAAATATGCACTTTATAGATCAAAAGACTCTTATTTTATTTTAAATTTATAAAGTAAATTGCTATTAACATATATATACACTATGTTTGTGTGTATTATAACCAGATATATTGATTTACAAAAGTAAATAATAAACCAGAAATACAGACCTATATTTTCAGATCTACATTAGACTAATTATTGTAAAGTATTTGGGTATTATACTAGTATATGCTTAATCATATGTATAATGTATTTGGTTAATATTTTTAAAAATAATGAACAAAAAGCTGAGCTGCAAGTATTCAGAAAAAGTAAGTAACTTAATCGGCACTTTCGTATTCAAACGAATTGCTATGGTAAAGAGCATGTGCAGTAAATTATCTTCATGCTATCAGGCTGATGGCTAACTTTTTCCTCGTGCAAAATACTGTACTTAATCTTTAGATATTCGAACGGGTTAGAGTTATTCTACAAATAACTATTCTGCAGATTAAACTGAAAGTCCTGCAACCAGCCCTTAGTGGCTTAATTCAAATTAATCTGACAAATTATCTAGTGAATATCAGCAATTATTTTTCAACAGCACCTTCCAACTATTGGCTGACTACTAGATTATGGTACCCATTCCAGACCCGAGTATGAACTACCCACATTTGTGATATAGCCAGTAGGACTTTACAGTAGGTATGCATGGAATCCAAATTCCATGCTTCCATGCATTTAGAATGAGATTTAATGGAGCCTGGATACTTAAAAAATCTGATGTATGACTGCTGCATGGTGAAAATACAACACATTTCCATTCTGATAACAACTAACTCACCCAATTGATTGCCTGCCATTATTGCAAAATCATTGATTATGATTTCATAAGTTAGGGACCTCCTGTATATAATTTGCAATTTATAAATTTTATCTAAATGTCATTTACTTAGATTAAAAAAAATTGGTCAAACAGTAACCAAATACTCATAGCATTACAAATTAATGATTAAATTAAACTTAGCAAATGTGGCTCCATCTATTGATAATAATTAAACTAGAAATTTTAATACTTAATCTGAAAATGATATTTATTCCAACCTAGAATCGAACCTGAGATCTTTAGGATAATGTCCTAACATCCTACTCGGAGTACAGGGACACCAAGCAAATTTCTTTTCAGATAGCTTATACAGTATAATAGAAATTTAGAAAAGTGGATATCAGACAGGCTGATGAACTATACTCCCAACTGGACTAATTAGCCATAATCCCCCTATGGCAAAGCCAAGCAGATTTAAGCTATCTGAAAAGGAAATTTTCCTGATATTCCAGTGGTCCAACTGGTAGGATGTTAAAGCAATATCCTGAAGATCCCTGATTCGATTCTGGGTTGGAACAAATTTAATTTTTAGTCAATAGATGGAGCTATATTAACTAAATTTAATCATTAATTTCAATTAATTTATTATTACCTTACTAAATTTGTTTACTTGATATAAAAAATTGCTACTCTTTGTCATTATGATTTAAATTCATTTTTTGAATCAAAATCATAAAATTGTGCCAATTTTTGATAAGAATTATATTGATAACTAATAAATTACCTTGCTATTCAATGTAGCTTATTGCAGTTTCAAGTGCTTTTCTCCTTCCAAATGACTTATTCTTTTTTTATGTAAATCTGCTCATAGCTTGATAAAAATGTTGCCAGTTAAAGCAAAACCAGATAAGAGGGAGTCTATTGTATATTTCTGTCATATAATGATTTATTTATTTATTATTATTTTTGAGATATGCCAAAATTTTGATATATATAATTTATTTTTATTAATAATTAAAATTGTTTAAATGTTTTTAAAATAATCTAATTTTTCATGTAATGAATATTTCAAAATATTTTTATAGGGATGGTATATCATTACATATGCTTTAGGGATCTATCACTTGAATCTTTTCATTGCTTTCTTAACACCAAAGTTAGATCCTGCTTTAACTGATGATCCAGGTTAGTAGAAATATTCTTGTTTGTTATAAAATTAAAATTATGATGAAATTAGAATAGATTTAGAGATATCATCAAATGTTGAAACAAGTAAATTTTTTCATTACAATTGGATGAGTCCATGAGTGTAAAGTTTTGTCCCAACTGCTTGTTTTCATATATTCATGTGATTCATTGTTTCATATGCAAGATATGCTATGCTGCAAATCAATAATAGGTAATCTTTGAGTTATAAACATTAATACTTACAAATGTGAAATTTCATTTTAAAATTTCAAAAAACTCTAAGAATTTTATGGTAGCAGAATGCTCTAGAAATCAATATACTATAAAACTACACAATTAATTAACATATTATGGCAATATTCCAAGATGATGGTGATTAAACCAATAAAAATCCTCTGCTTATAATCTGAAATTTTTATTTAAATCTGTGAAATAAAAATTAATTAATCCAAAATTGAAAAATATATTATAAAACACACCCAGTTATTCCAATACTTTAGGGCCAAATAAGAATAATATCTAAATTATGAACAAAACTTATGTATAAATTAAATTCATAATTCAGTGTCTCTGTATTTCAAATATTAGCAGCAAAACTTTCAAGACTTGATACTTATGTAATAATGAAAATATTGGATGAAATTTGGCAGGATACATACATACACATGTTAGCTGTCTGTGGAATAAATAGCAGTGCTATAACATGAGTTTATGAAGTAAATCTGAGTATGGCAAGGACTCTGCAACCTTCAGAGGGAAATGTTAGTATTGGAAACTGTGTGGGCTAATTTGAAAAGCATTTTGACCATTTTATAAAAACAGTGAACATAATTAAATCAAGACTGTTGCAATTTTACTTATTTGGAAAGTTGTGTGAGGAAATAAATAATATCCAAAACTCATTTCAGCACAACAGTACATGATGGCTTTCAATGCAGAAAATGTTGACAAGATGTATGGAATTCTACAATAAAGTTGTAATGATTTTGACAGGGAAAGCATTTATGCAGAATTGTTGTTCATCCCGAAGTTTGTTCCTGAAGCTTATGCATTTGTCAGATATATTTGCAATTCATGATAAAATTCAAAAGTTTCATGAAAACCCTGGTCTATGGAAAGAGGATATTGAAAGCTGCAAATATAACTGATTTAAAATCTTTTTCATTGAAAATGTGGTGAAATCAACTGATGGCATAATCTCTACAATCTCTGAATATTTATTTTTATTCCTGTGAGGCTTTATGCTGATTTTCATCCAGTGGGCATTAAGTGATAAGATATACCACTGCCCACCATGTACTGCCTATACCCTAGGTGGATGAGGTTTAACAAACTGGACTTGGATCGACCAAGGCTGAATGCTCATTGTGGAAACAGTACATTTTCACCATGGTCATCTGGCTGATATTGGCACATTTGAAAGTATTAAAAATAAATTTTGATTATTATTTCTTTGAAAAGTCAAAAAATTATTATCAAAAGAATTGGATTGTGAATCTGTTTCAGAATGACATAATGACTGGAATATTGATAAAGGCTATGAATAACTCATTGATTGTTTGAAATCACCTTGCTAAAAATGAATTTCAACTGCAAAAACTTGATGCAGTTTAATTTTTGTCTGTTAAACAAATGTATCCAATCTCTGAAACTTTGAAGATGTTGCTCCCTTTCACATCTGTGAAGTTGGATTTTCAGTAACAATAAGAATGAAAACCAAATTTTGAAACAAATGGCAATTGTCAAATACCTTGCACCTGAAAATGACTCTGACATGAAAATCAATCTCATCATCAACAGAAACTTGAAACAAGTGCAATTTTTGCACTTTCCTCATTATAAGAAATAAATTAATTTTACAAAAATAATTTAATAATAAATTTTAAAAAACCACTATAATAAAATACAGGTGGTCCTCGACTTATGATTTGCACTTACAATGGCCAAAAATTATTAAAAGTTCTCTAATTCAACTTTGCCGCTTACATATACATATACAAAAGCAATGTGATATATGTATGTATCACAACATTGCCATTAATCAGTAAGCAAGCCTTATTACTGTACCCCATAACTCTGTCATGTCCAGTAAGATAAATATTACTACTGATGAAAATTCCAATGTAAAAAAGAAGGTGAGAAAACCTTTAAGTTTAATCAAATTAATTACAGCACAAATTATTATACCTTTAAATTTAGCCATTTTAAGTTAAATAGAAACCTAATTTAAGAAAATATTAAAAGAGATATCAAACAAATCAAGAAATAGTCCTCAGCTTACATCAGAATTGATTTACAACAGAGATACTGGAACAGAATCTCATAAGTTGAGGACTACTAGTAATTAAATTGAAAAATACATACCCATTCCTTTATGTCTATTAATTAATTTGCTTGATTTAGATTGGAAGTGTTTGAGCTAATTATGGTAAATTAAGGTTGATTTTAACTTTATAGATTTAATCACTTAAAAATTTGTTATAGATGATGGTCCAGAACTTCCAACAAAAGCCAATGAAGAATTTCGTCCCTTCATCAGGCGGTTACCAGAATTTAAATTTTGGTTAGCAAGCTAAGTTGTTTTTTAAATTTAGTTTAGTAAATAATTTGATGAGAGATTTTATTATGATTAATTTTCTTTAAGGTACTCAGCTACAAAAGCCACAATCATTGCAATGTTTTGTACTTTTTTTGAAGCCTTTAATATACCAGTATTCTGGCCCATTCTTCTGCTTTATTTTGTCACTCTCTTTTGTCTAACAATGAAACGTCAAATTAAGGTATGTTGCATTAATTTTACTAAGTAATTTAAAAAATAATGTAGGTGTCTTTTAAAAATTGCCCGTTTCTCTCTTTAATAATTAACACTTTGTGCCATGCTTTCATTGTAATATCACAAGAATGCTTATATTTCCTATTCTTATTACTTTTTTATAAGATGTATTTTTAAAGATTTTAATTTCATATAGATTAATCTTTCTTAATTTTGAATCACATGCAAAACCTAACAACTATAAGCTTAACTATTGAGCAGTATTGAAGTTTTTGATATTTTTAATTTTGTTGTTAATACACTGACGGAAAAAAAATCCCAACACCAAGAAAGACTTGTGTTAGATAAACATACCATTACATTTTATATAAAAGGCATAACTTCAATGAACATGAATTCCATCGGTTCATGCATGAATTGTTTTCAAGTGTATTTAGATAGTCAAATTTTGAAAAAAAGCTAAAAAGTGGTCCAAAGTTCGCCCGATTGACTGTATATTGTTAAAGAATACATTTATTTTTAAATATATGAAAAAATTAATCGTAAAATGCATTTTTATCAATAAGATAAGAGCATATACTGTATATTATTTAGGATAATATCAGCTGTTCATGATATGATTAGTATAGTATGCAAGAAAATCATATTTAAAATTTTTATCAGCCATTAGTTTTATATATTACAGAAATCGTTATTAATCTGATGGATAGCTCATATTAAATATAAATATATAATTTTTAATGCTAGAAATAAAAATTTACTAAATATTTAATAAGAATGGAGCATTTCCTTTTTTAAATAATTCAGTTAATAATGAAACTATTAAATCTGATGCTAAAATAATTGAGAAATTTGTCAAATAAATAATTGTTTTAAATAATTTTCATGCCATAAATATTTTCTACAAATAATATAAAAATTATTTAATGCAAAGTAACTATTTCTAAAAATGTTTTATTGCTATGCCTATATATTATTTTCAAAGGAAAAAAAATTAATATCTGCAAATACGCCATTTGGTATTATTTTTTTCTTTTTTTCGTATAAAAATTCATCTGAGACCTCATTATTATTGCATTACCTTTAACAGATCAGCATTTTCTTTATTCTGAGAAAGAATCTATTGATTACATTAGTTAGAAAATTCAATTATTTCTTTCGTTTCTCTCTATAATCTTATTTACGAATGGTTGTTCTAATTATAAGCAGCATATCATAATTGTTTTAATTTTAATGTTTATTTGTATGAATGAAAATTTAAGACTACTTCTAATTAAATTAGAAATTTTGGTTATTTTTTATAGCATAACTGATTCAAAAATTTTTATTTAATTATTAAACGAATTGCTGAAAAATATTAAAATTCTGAAATTTTTAAATTAATTAAAAGTAATATGATGTTGTTAAATAATTCAAGCATTATTTTTATATTTCAATATTTCTTTAAAGTATGATGCAACAAAATTATCTAAACTTTTCTCTTTTTTAATGCTTTTATTGCATTAAGTAATGGTATTGCTGATTTTTTAGAAAAACGTTGCAGTTGAAAATCATCATCATCATCATTCGTATATGGAATGATCTTTTTAACGGAATTACATAAGAATTTTAAAATTAAATGATATTAATCATGGTCAATAGAAAATCGCCCTCTAAATTATTCAATTATTTCTTTTCTTTTTTTCTTTGATGATTCTTGACGTATTTGTGATGACAGGTAAATGGATAAAATGAATACTGTATTTAAAATCATTTTTGCAAAAAAATACTGAAAACTCTATCGTGACTGCTGAATATTAATAAAATTCAGTTTTGTTCAGTTTTTTGTAAGTGATTTTGCTCGTAAAAAATTGAATATGTCTCGCTTGCATTCTTTCGGAAAAATAATTATATATTGTAATCTCAAAATTGACTGTGTCTGGCTTGCATTTTTTCAAATTTTTTTCAAAATTGAAAAAGTGATGTTTCCGTTAATATAACAATATCAAATCTCTATTTACATTATTATAGAAAAATAAATCAGATATAGAAAATAAACTGAACTATATTTAATAAATCATTGTTTTTTCGCTATTAGGATCAATACAATAATAATAATTCGAATTTTAACAAGTCTTTTTCAAATTCGATTTTTATATGACTTAATATTTCATTTATTTAAATTATTGAATTATGTTATTATTTATATTAACAAGTTTTCCACATTTCTTCAATCACGGAGATTTTGATTAGTGAGAAAAATGCATGACGATGGAAGAAGGCAAAGCCATAGACCAGGGGTGGGCAAATTTTTGGGAGAAAGGGCCATATTTCATCAATGAAATATAGCCTAGGGCCGCATTTTCCCAGCGATCCCTATCCTTCACCATCTGACCCCCCCTTCACAGTCGGCTGGATTGGCAGCGTGAAAATGCTTTGGCCTTCCACTCTGGAAGGCCCGGGTTCGAGTCTCGGGTCTCACTCCTGTGGAGAGGTCAGCCGAATTGTGAAGGACAGGGATCGTCAATCCCTGTCCTCCACAATCCGGCTGACCTCTCCACAGGGGTTGGCAGCCTGTGAAAGGGCTTATTTCACTCCGACACATAGTATTCTTCCAGAATGCAGTGTGGCGTCATCTGTCGATAAAAAAAGAAACCCACGGGTGTGGGTGTAGCACATGGTTGGAAGTGATCCTGCCCTTTAGTAATTTATCTGATTGGAAATGGGCAAAAAACAAAATAGCAAAAAAATCTCAAAATTCCACCTTCACCTAATATAGGGTGATAAAATTCTAGTCTGAGGTGATAAAATTCTCTTAGAAAATTATATACCAAAATAGAAAGATCCTAAGAGATGTATTTCTAGACTAAGATATTATAAAAGGGTGACATGTTAAAATTAAGCCAATTAGCAGATCAGCTTTCATTAGCCGTTATATGAATCATGGATTTTTGCATATTTTACGCCCATTTCCAATCAGGGAGATTACTAAGGGGCAGGGCCAGTTCCAACTATGGGGTATCCATAGCCGTGGAGAGGGGCCGGATGGTGAAGGACGGGGATCGTCGGCCGGGCTCAGCACCCCGAACAAAGTTTTCAGGAGATACCAGACCCGGGACGCGAACCCGGGTCCTCCTGCGTGGTATGCTGACAGCATTACCACTTGGCCATCCGGCCGCCTGTATCATGGATTTGAATAATGCCAGGAGTCCGAAAAAAGTGAAGAATTCCATTCAGAGAAGCTCGGCAGAATCGAAATTCCATTTTCAGAGAAGCTCGGCAGAAACGAAATTCTTTTAAATTATATATTAAAATTATAATTTAATCATTTGAAACAATAATTAAAAACATACCTGTTTAGGAAATTGCACAAATGTTATATATAACACCATGAAATTACGAAAGGTATTGAGTTGATTTAGTGACAAAACACGTGAAATTACGAAAACTATTGAGTTGATTGACTGATAAAATGATTTTATTTGATTTTGAATGTAAACTGACAAAACGATTTTATTTGATTCTGAATGTATTTTGTAACCGATTTCTTATGCAATCACGTTTATTCTGGTTAACGATTAATCAAATCTATTTTTGTAAGAAATATGACACTGTAATGACATCTGCAGTTTACCATATGAATTATTATTTATTACTTTTCTAGAAATTACATAAACTATATTGCTGAGATATGGAACAGATTTGATATATTTTTTTTTATTTTATTTATCGATAAAATTTTTGGCATTGTAGCTATTAGTTGGAGGGCCGCATTATGTAATTCCGAGGGCCGTGGTTTGCCCACCCCTGCCATAGACCGTTAATGATTTCCGAACCATACTGATTTATATAATGCATATTAGATTCAGTCTAATTATGAATAATTTTGTTTTAATTTTATAGCTGTTAATTTCTATACGTTTATGTTAAAGGGAAAATGATAAATTTTCAGTATTTGTACTGAAAACGATATGAGTAATAGCATTTATATTATATAAAATAAATTAATTTACAATTTTTTAAATTTAAAACTTCGAAAAATTTCATATGAATGTAATCCTATTTTGTCTTGCTCCTTTCATTGTAGCATTTGTTAGGTTATTCTACTTAATCAATATTAGAAAAATCCCTTAAGGTACTCTTCGATCGTAGTAAACTTCAATACTTACATTATCGATCTAAATTGACTATTGTACATGTTAGCTAAATAGAACTATTTTCGATTATTATAGCTGCTTGTTGCATTTAAACTTAAATTTTTGAATATTTTATCGAAATGAATTTCTTCGTGACAGATGGATTGCTACGGTGTTCGTTAAATTGCATTTTCTTATTAGATTTAAACATTCTTGTAGTTAACACATGCTTTTATCTTTTATAAATATCTTTCAGTCATTGATTTTACAATAAACATTTTATATCTACTGTTTTGGTACAAAATCTGATATTGTAGTACTATACTTCGAAATATTCTATATTTATACTTTTTCATGGAGTGATTTTTATGTAGCTATATTCAATCGATTTATATTCTGACTCATTTTTCAGTTAAAAAATTTTTGTGTGAATGACCTGATAACATAACTGAATTTCTAATGGAATTTGTTTAATCATAGTGATCATGATTAATTTATCCCGTAAAATTAAAGATTGGGAGAAATGACAAAATGTTCTTAGCGAAATCTTTATAATGGATATATTTTCTTATTATTGAGCAATTTTTTCTAAACAGTCCTAAATACACTGACGGAAAAAAAAATCCCAACACCAAGAAAGACTTGTGTTAGATAAACTAATGTATTATGTAATAAGATTAAAATATTGCATGCTAGTTTTGATCGAAAGTCTTACATATTAAGTTTTTACATTTAAAATATTGTTTGAATATTCATGACGTTACTTAATATTCATGACCTCAGTTATTATATCTTATGACAACAATAATGGATAGATTACAAAATTGTAATTTTATTATTTTCAATAGTTTATTGTACACTTTGTGTCTAAAGATTCATCTCAATCTTTAAAAGCTTATTTTCAATTTTATATGTAACATTGATAAATTGATTTCATGGACATGAAGCATACTATAAGTGATTCTATGATCATACGAGACCCAACCACAAAAACTATATTACATATAAGTCATTAATATTTAAACACTAATGATATGTAGAGTATCTTCTATCAAAAATATAGACCTATCAATTTCTATTTAACTCTGTCTAATAATAATTTGAATGTTTCGAATATTAACTTTAGTCATATAGCAAATTTGTGAATAGCTCAGGAATTCTAATTATAATCGAAAGCTTTATTCTAATAAAAATGTTTAAAGTAGTCAATAGAGTAAATCGGGGAAGCTTATTTTTCTTTACTTTTTTAGTATTTAAACAGGTGGCGATAAAAGGTGGTTTATTATAACCTCCTATAAATAAGCCCGCCAAAAATATAGATGATGGCTATTATCAGATTATCAATTTAAAAATATAGATGATGGATATTATCAGATTATCAATTACTCGCATTAGAGCTATTATCAGGTTATCAAATACTCGCATTAGAAATCGAAAAGTTTCCAATTCCCAGCGTGTTGAAATTTTTATCAAAAATTATACAGTTATTTTTTGAAGTATTATTATTAATCGTAATAATATCATCATACTAAAAATTAATATATGTAATGTGTAGTGGATACTTCAAAGAATATTTTTCTTTCGATGTCGCTATAATTTAACCATTTTAAGTCACATGATTAAAAATTGCATCTCACCCTGATCGACGGGAAAAATGGCAATTTTTGCTTCAATGTTAGATGCCGAATTTAAATTTTTTTATTTATGATTTATTTTCATAAATTAAATGATAAGAACATATATTTATGACCCAAGCATAGGTCTTTGGTTCGAAGAAATTTTAAAACTTGCAGCAGGACCCAATTGGAGGTCTTTGGTTCGAAGAAAGTTTAAAACTTGCAGCATAACATATAAACAGAGGAGGCATGAATTGCTTCAATGCTTCACAGATATGATACGCCTATACAAACCTTACAGAAGGTTAAAAAGGAGATTATAGAAATATGATAATGAAAAATATGGCATGGGACCACACAGTAAATAAGTAAAACAAGGAATTTTTATAAAAATTGTTAAATTGTTTTAATCCATATTTAAAAACAGGATTTAATTGAAAGACAATTACATAATTGAAAATGATTTATTATTAGCTTGATATTTTTCTTTGTATTTAGATTTTTTCTTGATAGACAACTTCTAAAATATTAAATTAATTCAACAATATAATTCTGAATTTATAATTTGCAATATCTTTATAATTTTAATTATTAATTATAAACTTGGGATTAGTTATTAAGATATTATTACCTCAAAGATATACTATTTAACATGGTTAAATATTGTTGCAAAAATATTCACATTTAAAAAATAGAACAAGAACTGTATACAAATACCTTTCAGCTAGACATACAAAGAATTAAAATTTCATTACCGACTAATGCACAGAATATTCCAAGACCACAAAAAGGCAAATCTGAATTATAAGGAATGATATTTGTAGGTATGGAAATGTGTGACTGCTTTTATTGTTTCATTACATTAAGTAGACTATGAAGCTGCCTTTACAATGTATCTGTCAACAGTATGAGCATCGGTAATTGAGCAAATTTGAGAAAGACTGCATCGTATGTCTCAACAAACCTTGTTGTTTGTAATAGAGTGAATTTATGAAACTTGAAATTTTTATGTAAGAACACAGGTAATCTAAAAATTCTTTTATTGTCCTTCAAAAAGAAGGATAAAATAGACATTAAGATAACCATTCCCTTTGAGGGCCTTTCATTAATAACTTTTGATCTAACTAGTTTGTTTTCTTCAAATTTAGTAATAATGATCTATCACAAAAAGTAAGCTACTTTCAGTGATAGGTCATTATTACTAAATTGCAGTCTGAATCAGATGGAACAAAGTTTGAAGTTAGACAGCCATCTGATAAACTTCAAACTTTGTTTGATATCTCCTGCCTTTGTTGATAGCATGCTGAATCAGATGGTTATCTAACTTCAAACTTTGTTTAAAAATGATGAACATTCAAGTTTCTTTGGTATTCTTTTAATATATATTGAAATTTTCATTGGATTTTTATGAAATACAGGATGGTCATATTATTGAAAATGATCTCAAGGACACATTAGTTAATCCTTTACTTGCAGTCATTTAAAAATGATGAAAATTCAAAATTTTAAAGCTTTCTCTTAAATAACTTGAATTACAGTGTAATCCGTTCTTATTGAACTCACAGAAGTTACAAGTTTTAGTTTGTTATAGAAGGACACCTGTCAGAAAGATGACTAGAGATAGGAGAAAATAAGCACAGCACTATGTGATTGTTCTATGTCACTTTGTTTTAATGATGACCAAAATATGATTGAAAATGTTTTGAATTAATATAATTAAATGTATATCTGCTACATAGTACTGTTTGTATTTTCTCTTATTTATATTGATGAAAGCAGTTCTGTATGTTGGATCCTGATGACTAGTGATGTTTACAAATTTGCGATATACAATATGGCTATAAATTTTGATGCTCTACAATGAGTTTAATTTGACAGCTAATTACAAACATGTCACATTAATTTGAAAGATTTTAATTTAGGAAGCTTGTTATTTTTTCTGAACAATAGGTTTACATTTGTTTAACTGATCTGTAATTGCATTATCAATTTTTGTGGAGATTGTCAAAAATAGTTTCATTCTGAGAAATGTTGAAATTTTCAAAATAGAGTTTTAGTATTTCCAATACACTGTAAACTTCAATTAATGTTGGCTTCCTCTCTGCAGTATTCTTTTCAGCTTCTTTCTCAGATATGTGTCCTTCATCCTGGCCTATATTTGCTTGTAATTTTGTGCACAATATCATCATCAGTAAGCAGCATTTCTATTAATATATTTTCATCACATAGAATATAGTCTTCAACTACGCCATTATCATCTTCACTAAATATTTTTCAAGTTTTTTGATCCAAAAGCAAATATATGAGAGACTGATTACTATCTCCTGCCATAGAACTATTGTTATCATTTTCCAGTAACAAGAATTCAGACTTCCTAAAACAGTTTTGTATAGCAATGGCTTTAACTTCACAATATGCAACAAAAATCATTCTCACAGCACCTCTGAGATTAACTAGTTTGTTAATCAATTGTTTGTTGAGGATTTCATAAGCTTATAAGAAACAAGATGTTTCCTGAAAGAGCATTTTAAGAAGTGAATTATTCCTTGGAGATAATTTTACGGAAAATATAAAACTTTGATTTTGATTAATATAGGAAGCATTGTGGATAATTGTCTATCCCATAATAAATATCAAAATGTTGCAGTTGCACTTTTGTTGTGCAAATTTCCTATCAATTTTTTTTGGAGCCAGCAATTGATTATTTTACTTGTCATCCATGTATCGTTGTTAGATTGGTAATCAACAGGAGCATGTAATAATCCTTTAACCTTCTTTCTACTCTTGGCATGTATACATATCAAGGAAGTAGAAAAAAACAATGTAAAAAAATTCAATCCTGATTTTATTAATCCAGATTTTGCAAATTGGTTTTTTGTATGTAATCATTGAATATATTCTCTTCTGATGGTGGATCCTAAATTTTTTCAATTCCTGAAATATTTTTTAAATGCATGTAAATGAACATTATATTTGAATGGCTTGATAGAATTTGGATTTTTTTATTCCATCCTGTCAATTTTATAAGTTCCTGAAATATTTTTTAAATGCATGTAAATGAACATTATATTTGAACGGCTTGATAGAATTTGGATTTTTTTATTCCATCCTGTCAATTTTATAGTCTACTGTATCAAGCCCATTCTGATTATGCAATTCAATAAATGATGTTTAGAAACAAAAAATCACATTTTTTTTTCAAATAAGTTATAAAATTCTGAAAATTAAAAATATTGTTATAATAAGAATTTTTGTTAATTTTATTAAACTAAAATTTACCATAATCATTCATTTTTTGCTTTAATTTCACTGAAATTTGAGAAAATCACAAAAACAAGCCTTTAACATACCATTTAAAGGAGTGTGACACTTCTACTGCTTTATAGCAGCCACTCCTTTCCCAGGAAATTGCAGCCAAGTCTACTTTGAATGCAGATAAGTGACATTGGGTCCTGAGTTGTGATAGATCAGCTGTGGTCCAATTAGAAAAACTTAAAATATATTATAGTTGTTTATGTACTAGATGTGGCTGTTTTCATGTTAGAATTTTTTCATATAAATAAAAAATTTTTTAAAATTACAGGTAGGCCTCGATTAGTGCAACTTATAAAATTGATAGTTTTTCAGTTAGTGGGAGCAAATATTCGATTAATGCAAGTTATAACCATAGACCAGTCTTACTAACAAAGCTCCGCCTCCTTTTATGATGTCAACATTCTTACTAACAAAGCTCTGCCTCCTTTTATGATGTCAATTAACAAATTTCGTTAATTTTTGGTTAGTAAAACTGGACAAGGAGCAGTCCAAGAACAATAGTTAATTTTCGGTTAGTAAAACCGGACGAGGAGCAGTCCATGAACAGTCACATAATTTTCAGTTAATAAAACCAGACGAGGAGCAGTCCAAGAACAGTCACTTTGTTAATTTTCGATTAGTAAAACCGGACAAGGAGCAATCCAAGAACAGTCACTTGGCTTTGTAGGGGGTGAAACATCAGAAAGATGGGCTTTTTGCTGTTAACTGTTTAACAGAAGCATCAGAAAGATGGGCTTTTTGCCGTTAACTGTTTAACATTACTAGGTGAAATATCAGAAAGATGGGCTTTTTGCCATTAACTGTTTAACATTACTGTACTATATTTAGGATGGCTTTTTGCTGTTAACTGTTTAACATTACTGTACTATTATTTAGCTTCGATATATACATACAGTAGAGTACAGAATTTTCTCTTTTAAAAAGTATCGAATATACAGTATAGTACAGAATTTTCTCTTTTAAAAAGTATCGAAATGGAAACTATAATCATCATATACATACAGTATAGTACAGAATTTTCTCTTTTAAAAAGTATCAATGGATAAAAAAGCAAGATCACAATAAAACAGACGCATTGACATCAGATCGTATTTCGTTTTTGACGATAAAACAGGAAATGAAAAAAAGAAGAGGTTACTGATTACGCTAGAGCAAAAAATGGATGTGATTGAGCGACATAAAAGCGGCGCTCAACTTCCGCTTTCGATTTGGCGATTGGTTTGATGATGGTATGAGAGACAATTCCTGGTAAGTTATTAATTTAGATGATGAACAATGATGTACAATATGAAAATAAATATTTCTTAAACAGTTAGTGTTAAGTTAATATTGTGGTTATTCATCATGAGGTTAGCTAATGGCTGGAATCTCACAAAGCAAGAACCAATTATTTTATTTTACATATAGTTAATACTTCTAATAGTGCAAGAAATTCGTGGAACCAATTATTCGCACTAATCGAGTCCTACCTGTACTGCTAAAAATTGTGTAAATTAAGTAAGGGTAAGTTAATAAATATGAAATAATAATAATTTATACAAAATGTTATCTGAATTTAAATATGGTAAAGAGTTAACCTGTGTATTGCCTGTTGATTTTTTTTCTAATTAAGCCTCATTAATATGCAAAAAAAAACAAAAAATGTAAATTGCGATATCTCGCTTAATTTTCATCAAATTTTTTGAAATTTTCAAAGTTTATTACATTTTTTATTGTGATTCTAACAATGCAGCAAATTCTTTTGAATTTTATTTTTTTACAATTTTTCATTCATTTATATTAGATTGGAGAAAACACAATTTTTATATATGAAATCTTAGCCATCCAACAAAATATTTGGTATTTTCTGATAGCAGTAAGTCTTCTGAATAAAATGCGATATGAATGAAGAAAATCGGATATTATTTTAAAAAATTAGCGATAAAAAACAAAGTATTATGCAAATTTTAATTAAGTTTATTAATTAGTCAAAAATTTATTAAAATATTGTCATTTTTTTAATAAAATATGTTTATTGACGTTTTTTCTTCATTACAATAATTTTTACTTTAATCTTTTATGATATTTCGAATTTATAACAAAAAACATATATGAAAATCATCCACTCTTGTACATAAACAGCTATAACATTTTCTACTTTACTCTAATTGGCCTTGAGATGGCTTGTTGACACTCTACACCCAATACCACAACAGCGTGGTAAAATAGGCTTGGCTGCAATTTCCTGCGAAATTGACTGGCCATCATAAAACAAAGTGCTATGCCTTTTTTATTTCCTGGGGTTGTTTACATTATGATTTTCTCATATTTTACAAAATAATCTGTAAAAATAAAGCAATAAATGACCAAATAAGTAAAAATATTCTATATTTTAACAGAATTAACTAAAATTTTTGTATTATCGGCAAAATTTTTTCAATTTTACAAATTTTTAAGTTCATGAAAATTCCATATTTTGCTTAAAATTTCAAAAATAAATTTATCTCACCCCAAAATTAAAATAAGATTACTAAAATATGATAGAATAGCAGAACTGATAAGATTCGGTGAAAAATAATCCAAATTCTACGAATACAATCCATTCATAATTTCTATTTTTAGAGCAGAATTAAAAAACAAATATTGGCAATCGGGAAATTTAGGACCCATCATCGGAGGCAGCTATTTTCACCCAATAAAAACAAAAAAAAAAACACTCTGTGATAGCTCCACTGTATAGCAGAATTAAAAAACAAATTTTGGCAATCGGGAAATTTAGGACCCATCATCGGAGACAGCTATTTTCACCCAATAAAAACAAAAAAAAAAACACTCTGTGATAGCTCCACTGTATAATTCAGAATTGAATTTTATTTATATCATTTTTTACTGTTTATCGCTTTTTGTTCCATCATCTTGCAGTCTTATCACAACAAAGGCCTCAATGGGTTAAGTGTGGAGAATGCAGAGATATCTAGCATAAAGAAGATTTTAGAGCTGCAACATAACAAGATTTCTTGCAGTCTTATCACAACAAAGGCCTCAATGGGTTAAGTATGGAGAATGCAGAGATATCTAGCATAAAGAAGATTTTAGAGCTGCAACATAACAAGATTTATGTATTGTTGGCAGAGATTCTTCATCATTTTTGTTATATTGATTTTCTTTTGTTCCCTTTGCCTGTTAGATGAATGCCACAGACCCCTTCTCAGAAAAATATTTTTAAATGCATAAAATAAAATTACAAAGGAAACCAGTTATATTAAAATACAGTTAACAAAAATAGTATGATATAGTAATATGTTGTTCTTTCTTAGCACATTGAAATAATAATAATAATAAAGACAAATATCTTACCAGCTGTATTGCATGATTGTCTGTTCACAGCAGGATTGTGATCTAAGAATGTTTCTAATAACTACCTTAATAAAGACAAATATCTTACCAGCTGTATCGCATGATTGTCTGTTCACAGCAGGATTGTGATCTAAGAATGTTTCTAATAACTACCTTAATTTCAAAGTGTAAGCGACTTTTTCTAGATATGCAACAACTGTACTACAATATGGAACTACTGTATCTGTTGTTTCTATTCTTGATTACAGATACAACTGTTGTTATTACTGTAATTTATTGCATACATTTATAAGAGAAGGAAATGCTAGATTTAATTAATGATCAGTAAAAATAGAGTTGATTTTTCTCCCCCTTTTCCAAGTTCTTGTGTCTTTTGGAATCCGTGGAAAGACTTTACCAGGAGATCATGGATTCCTGGTTAAGAACTTTTGATTGTGTGTGATTATATATAATACAAATAAAGGTGGATGACCTCAGTATTTACTTTCTTGAAATGTCATAAAATTGAAAGTTATTGAACTATATTGTTGCTGTGATGAAACATGTCGTCTTAAAAGCAGTCAAAAATTTTTAGTATCGTACTGATTTCAGAATGATAAACACTTTGAAAGGAATGTTTCAAAACTTAGACTTTATTTGATGAGGGTATATAGAAATTTTGCCTGTTAAACAAATGTCTGAACTGTCATGACAATGTTGATTACTGGCCTAAGAATCATGTAAACATTTGACAATGACAAAAAAAAATATTTGAATAAATTATATCTTTTAAAGTTGATCAGCCTATTTTGTGAATATGATTAGTTGGCCAGATGTTCATTCAATTTTGGGTTCATTATCTCTATTTTTTTGAGAAAGATCCAGGACCATCCAGTTGAACTTCATTCTTCGACTATTTCAGTTGATGCCATCATGGATATCGATCAGCTGTGACAGGCTCTAGAATGGCTGCCATCAAATATATTTTTGATGTAATTCAGCAATATAATTCAAGATAACCTGAGTATGCTTCAATATTATTTGAGGTCATTATCTCCATGCAACTACAAACCTTACAAAAATTAATATATTTAATAATGGGTTAATAAATATGAATTTCATTTTGTTGTTAATATGTATTTATATTGAAAAATCTACAAATTTTCAAAATTTTTATTATTTTTCCATCTTGATTTTTTTTCTATAGTATAATGTTTATTATAATATTTATTGCATATGTGAGCATTATCTTTAATAAAATAATTTAATAAATAGCAATTTTGAAATAAGAATTTTGCAAATTTATCTTAGAAATTTTTAATTTTTTAACTTTTTCTAGCATATGATAAAGTATAAGTATCTGCCATGGTCAAGAGGAAAAACTATTTATCGAGGAAAGGAGGACACAGGAAAAGTCATCCAGACCAAGTGAGGAAATGCCTTCTTGCTATCACTGGCTGCCTGTATATAATGTGCATTGAGGGATGGCATACAAGGACTCTATAGAGCCTATAAATGTGGCATGCCTTAACTACAGAATGTACTATTTTGTTCTATATGTATATGAAAGTATATCCTTACAAGTAATATCGATTTATTGTGTAAACATTAATTTTTGCGATTAATTTGATAAATTCCACATTCAAAAATATAAACTGTATATTTTTAACATGTTTCAAAATCGTTGATCTGATCAAATAATTTTCATCTGGGTTTTATAATTAATTTTATTTTCTTTTTTATACTCTCTTGTGTATCAATCATTATTCCAGACAGTATGTGATATGGACATGTGTTTTGGTTTCAGTAATGAACAATAAAGGGTGCTGTACGGTCAAGGAAAGAAGATACAGAAGAAGGACAATATTTTGGCATTATTTATCTCTGGTGTGTGCAGAATTCATCTTTGTATATCAACAAACTGTCAGAATGGAATTAAGAATAAAGAATTGATATGTTGTTTCAATTACTGATGAACTAATGAGAGAGAATTTTTAACATGAAGCCTCCACTTTCTTCAGTCACAATAATATAAGTTTGTTTTTCATAGTCATAATGAAATAGACATTATGCTATTGTCGTAATTTTTTTAATAGTTATCAAAACTAATTAATTTTCAATGAAATGCATATTAGAATCTAGCATATTTTAATACATTAAGCCATCAACCAGTCAGTTGTTATAATTAGAATTCAACTAGAAAATCAGCTAAATTGATTTGATTTTTTTCAAAAATGTCAAATTTATGATATTAAAAAATAAATAGCATTGATGCATATAAAATGTTCATGTTATCTGTTTTAATATTATATAAGAAGATTTTCTAGTTGAAGTACTCAAAATAATAATATTTTTAAAATGTCCCAGAATGTAGTTTCTATACAGCTGAGAATGAAATATTTAAATTATTTATTTCAACCAGTGATTGCATTTGGATTAGTCAAAATTTTAGCATAATGTTTAAAATTCAATGAATAATGTAAACAGTCTTTTCAGAGGATATTGATCATTGTAAGATATTGTTTAATATATAAAAAACCAGTTTGTTGTTTTATTTTAGGAGAAATTTTATCAAATTTAAATATTAAAACAATCATAATTTCTCAAACAATTTAGTTTAATTATTATTAAAATGATATTTTATATAAAAATTAATTGATCGTTTGTTTGTAAAAAAATTTCTCGTGCAATTAAAGTTCTGTTTACGCTTTAATTTTTATCTGATAAGTATTGTCTTTATAGATATATAATAAGATATATAACATATATTAATTTTATTTTTTAGGAGTTTCTATTACATTTGTATAAATTAACAACAGATTGTCATTATATAAAATTAGAAATGAAGTTGCTGTACAAACAATGGGAATTATTTATTTTTTACAAATTTTATATTACATAAAATTATTTTGAAGAGAGAGATTTACAACTGTACAGAAACGGCAATGATACTTTCTGTCGAACAAATATGTGATTTTGATTTAAATCTAATTTTGTGGTATTTGTAATAGGAAACCATCCAATAACATTATCCCGAATCCGTTCTCCCTTACACCAACCTAAAAATATTAAAACAATTTTTTTGATACATGAATTAATAGTCATGCCTTATATTATTTTAACCATCATACCATCATTTGTTTTCCTTATGACATTGATGATTTCACCTTCATTCAGACATAGTTCATCAGATTGTTGTGCATTATATGCTCGTATACATTGAAGTTGATAATCTATAAAATGAGAAGTTTTATTAATTGTGTCGTCATCATTTCCCTAAATAAAATAAAGCTTACCGCGTTTTGGTGTTATCTGTTCTTGTTCTTTTGGTTTTTCAGTAAAAGTTAAAGCATCTTTCCATCTTATTTTATCACTCCTATAAAAGATTTCATTTTTTTTTAAATAATCTAAATAATAAAAAAGTCAATAAATACTTACTCAGATGAACAACTCATAATCATTTCGACTGTCTTGTTTTCCTGATTGCTTAATAGAGTGAATTGAATAGGATTTTTGCATCCTGTTGGCAATGTTATTGTTGATTGACTTCCACTTTTTACTTGAACCATATCTTTTGGACAATAGTCGAGTACAAGATAATTGTCTTCGCTAGTTAAATTAATTTGCATAACATATTTAAGAAAAATTTTTCAAAATAAAAAATTTTAATTCTTATAATATAATTTACCTTCTTCTCTTTGTTAACACTAAAAGATCATTAAATAGAAAAATATGAATGGGAAATTTGCTCCAGCGGATACTTTTTCCGAAAGTCCTTTTAACCGGAGAATCACAAGAGAATTGCATCATTTCACCTTTCTTCAAAAGCCAACGAGAAGCTGATATTAGTGGGATAGCCTAAATCATGAAAATTTTAATATAATTAAAATTTTTTCTTGCAAACAAATTGTTATACTTTATTTATTAAATATAATCACTCATATCTGGATTTGATTAAAATTTTGCCTTGCAAACAAATTGTTATACTTTATTTATTAAATATAATCACTCATATCTGGATTTGATATGTTTAATCCTTTATCCATCAAATAGAGAGAAAATCTCAGAAAATAATAATAAAGTAAAGTACTGTCCGACCATCAACGCAAGTATGCAACAGCTAACTGAAAGAATCCAGTGACAAAATAGGGATGACAGCTTTGCACATTGATGTTTTCAAATGCAAGATAACTGTAAAATCTCAGAAAATAATAATAAAGTAAAGTACTGTCCGACCATCGACGCAAGTATGCAAGAGCTAACTGAAAGAGTCCAGTGACAAAATAGGGATGACAGCTTTGCACATGGATGTTTTCAAACGCAAAAACTGAAGTTGAATGGAAGTTTATTGTAATGTCGAATGCTAAATGATTAGATATGACGTTGGAAATAGTATATTTAACAGAACTTAATATATTAATTCAATAGACATTGGAAATATTTTATTGTAATGTCGAATGCTAAATGATTAGTTTCGACGTTGGAAATAATTACTAACAGAATTTAATATAATATTAATTCAATAATTCCCACTCATCATTATACCGACTGCGAATGCTAAATGATTAGTTTCGAAGTTGGAAATAGTATATTTAACAGAAGTTATTGTAATGCTAAATGATTAGTTTTGACATTGGAAATAGTATATTTAACAGAATTTAATAATTCCCTCCCGTCATTATACCAACTGCGACTCTCCCTTTTGCGTTTGGACTCAGCCACCTTAGCTAGGCATGGACAGACAATAGTTAGTGACATGTGCACTTATAAATGTATCCTGCATTTATTTTAATATTATTTTTGAGATTTCTATTGCCATATTTGCCATTTTGGATTGAATTTTCCGCTCACAAGTCAGATAAAAGTTAAGAATGATTTATATTTGCCAATTCGATGTTTTTCACTTTTGCCATTTTGGATTGAATTTTCAGCTCACAAGTCAGATAAAAGTTAAGAATGATTTATATTTGCCAATTCGATGTTTTTCACTTAAAAAATTAAAAATATGAAAATGTTGATTTTAACATTTTTTGTTTTGCTATATCTTTTTAACTAAGTTCATATTAGGATATATAATGAATTTTTTAATGCTAAATGAATTACTCAAACATTTATATTATGAATCATACTTTGCATTCTTTAAAATCTAACTGATGTGCCAGCAGTAACATTTCCTCCATTCTTTCCATCTTCTGTGCTCCTTCAATACATTCTGATATTATCTGAAGTTAGATAAGTTGGAAAATTAATTTATTGCCATGCAATGGAACTTTTATCTTTCATTGCTTTTATATTACCTTTCTAAGAGCAGTTATTGTCAGCTTACATAGATTGTATTTTGTGGAATTCTGTGGCAACCAGTGATGCACTTCTTGTATTAAAGTAAGTAGATCAGAAATATGCTGTTCTGGCAAAGTGAGAAACTCTTGTAATGTAAAATTCTGTATGGGGAAACTACATTCCAAATTTCTTGTTACTTCTAAAAATTTTGGCTTGGTATTTCTGTTTGCAGGTAACAATAATAATTATTCAATCATTGTAAATTCAATTATCAAAATTTAAATACTTACATTAATACTTTTAGCATCCGGTCTCTGTACAGTTTATTAGAACAGTACTTGATATATGCGTCAAAGTAATTTGTTATATGCTCATACAAAATATCCATGATATCAAATGATAAAAATCTTTCCTCCCATCTTGATTCTAAATTAGCTACTAATCTAAACAAGAAAATTTTTAAGTGGAATTTAATGTAGCTAAGAAAAATAATAATAATAAAATTGCATACCTTTTGCTTACATCAATAACTGGGGATATATCGGAGAACAAAACATTCCATTCGTGCCAAGATAATATCTTGCCCAAACCATTATCATCCGAGTTTGTTGATCTGACAAAATGTTCCTGACTAGTTTCCAAAAGTCTTAAAAAAGTTGCTTCAGATAATGCTACACTAAGTAGTGCTTCCTGCAACTTAAGATTTTGAGCAGACATTTTTTCCAGTATTCCGCTAATCTGTACCTTTTTTTTTTTTCTATGTTGGCGATGTTTTTATTATTATCATTTCTTTTTGTAATTACTTAAATCGATTCATCGTTTTTTTTTTTTTTTTTTTTCATATTAATTATATGCTTTATACATATATATATATATTATTATTTTATATGTACATATATATAATAATTACCTCTGGTAGATCACTCCACAACTTTTTCTCTCCACTTTCAACTAAATAAGCTAATTCTGCTACAGTTAATTGAGGCTTCAAGAAAGATGATTCTTCAGAAGTAGAATTATGCAAGTCACAGTACAATTCAGAATTACGATTATACTCATTAGTGCTACAATATATATCTTCTTGACTGCTGCCTGATGTTTCACTATAACTTGACTTTTTATTCTATTCAGTTTCAGTTGCATTAGTTATATTTATATATTAATATTAAATTTTATATTTAACATCAAAGCTTACCTCTGAGATATTAATTTGCAAATAATTATGATCATTCACATTAGATTCAGTATGTTTCTCAAATTGTTTAATGGATTCTTCAGAAGATGATAATGAACTCTGCATTATTTCCAGATGATTTCTACAGATATAATCTTCCCCACAAGAATTGCAAGAAACTACAGAAGCCCTATATTTTAAAGGTTTATAAATTTAATTCATACATATTAAATATACAGTCATACCTTGCTTTATATAATTATCTAATATGCATAATTTGGTAAAGCCATAGACATTCCGCAACTAATAATAGCAAAGAAACAAACTAAGAACTATGCAGAAATAGGTCTTTATTCCAGAAAGAAACGCTTTCAACCTTTCTCAACAGGTCTTCGTCAGCTGACGAAGACCTGTTGAGAAAGGTTGAAAGCGTTTCTTTCTGGAATAAAGACCTATTTCTGCATAGTTCTTAGTTTGTTTCTTTGCTATTATTAGTTGCGGAATGTCTATGGCTTTACCAAATTATGCATATTAGATAATTATATAAAGCAAGGTATGACTGTATATTTAATATGTATGAATTAAATTTATAAACCTTTAAAATATAGGGCTTCTGTAGTTTCTTGCAATTCTTGTGGGGAAGATTATATCTGTAGAAATCATCTGGAAATAATGCAGAGTTCATTATCATCATCTGAAGAATCCATTAAACAATTTGAGAAACATACTGAATCTAATGTGAATGATCATAATTATTTGCAAATTAATATCTCAGAGGTAAGCTTTGATGTTAAATATAAAATTTAATATTAATATATAAATATAACTAACATCAAAGCTTACCTCTGAGATATTAATTTGCAAATAATTATGATCATTCACATTAGATTCAGTATGTTTCTCAAATTGTTTAATGGATTCTTCAGATGATGATAATGAACTCTGCATTATTTCCAGATGATTTCTACAGATATAATCTTCCCCACAAGAATTGCAAGAAACTACAGAAGCCCTATATTTTAAAGGTTTATAAATTTAATTCATACATATTAAATATACAGTCATACCTTGCTTTATATAATTATCTAATATGCATAATTTGGTAAAGCCATAGACATTCCGCAACTAATAATAGCAAAGAAACAAACTAAGAACTATGCAGAAATAGGTCTTTATTCCAGAAAGAAACGCTTTCAACCTTTCTCAACAGGTCTTCGTCAGCTGACGAAGACCTGTTGAGAAAGGTTGAAAGCGTTTCTGGAACAAATATCTATTTCTGCATAGTGCATAGTTTGTCTCTTTGCATAATTTGGTTTTATATGCATTCTTAAATGGAATTATTTTTGAATCAGCATAGAAAAGCATGGTAATTCATCAGTTGCAGAATACGTGTCTTTTCCATTTAATATGAAATAGTTTTCAAGAATCCCGACATATGTAAATTTAATTTTATTTGAATTTTGTATGCAAAATATTTACCTTTGTAATTTATAAAATATTTGTCTTCTCTGAATGAAAAATGACTTAAAAGATAAATAAATGATCATTTAGTGTTAAATTATCAATATTGACTAAGGAAAATTAATTTATGATATTGATATAAAAATTCATGAACATGTTAGCAATAGTTTTAAAATAATTGTCCACTTAAGTGTAAAATTTAATTCTTTTGCTTGTGTTGAACTAGCAACGAACAATTGCACTAGTTAACAATCACTTATTGAAATCATGTCTGTTTTTCATTTTCTTTATTTAATAGTTCTGTTAAAGCTTTAGGAACATATCTGTAGTGTAGATTTAAATTATTGACAGAGAGAAAATTTTTGAAACAAAATTTTGCCTTTGCTAAAGGTAACATAGGCTATAACTTTGGTCTCAAATAATAGATCAAACTGAAACATGCATTATATTCATGTCTTTGACCATCAGAAACTGATAAAAGTCCTCATAGTTTAGTTTTATCAGCTTTGGAATTTATTTTGGATAGACAACACATAGAATAATGAAATTTTACATAGTATTATAGCAATAGTGGTGACACTACTAACTTATGATAGTTAACTCTATAGCAGGAGTCGGCAAACTGCGGCTCTTTGGGTACATACATGTGGCTCTGAAGTAAAACTGAAAATGAAAATAAAACCATCATAAAAGAACTAGACGAGAAATGCAGTCTGATTTCACAACACGAGCAGACTACTATAAAAAGAACCTACAGAAGGCAGACTTAAAGATTTTCAATACTTGGAATAGTCTTCCAGACTCATGATATGAGTTGAAAAAATTTGCATTTGATATTCTCAATATTTTCCGGTCTACATATTTATGTGGGCAATCGTTTTCTAACATGATTTCACTAAACGTAAATTGAGGAGCCAAATTACTAATTCCAATTTGGAATCATGTTTTTACTTAAAAACAACTAGCTACAAATGACACAAACTTTCTAAGAAAATGCAAGCTCAATGCTCACACTGATTAAATAATGAGAGCAATTTTTTGTGTATATTTTTCTTCATTTAATAAAGATATAATTAATGTTATAAATTGTTATAATATTACTTTAAATTTTCCTTATTTGTAAAAATATATTTATGGCTCTCGAATAATTTTTAAATTGTTGTGAGGAACGGATTTGGCTCCTCCGTCTCAATAGCTTGCCGACCCTTGCTCTATAGTAACAATAATTGTAATATGATATAATTTTCATAATATAATGATCTGCCTTGTAGATTGGTTGTGCATGCTCTATATCAGTGATGGGCAAACCACGGCCCACCACGATGATTTGTGCAACCTGTGGACCATGCACAAGTGTAACATTTTTAAAAAATTTTACCACAAAAATGTTAAATTACATAAAGAAGCAACATAATTAATTATTTAAATTTAGATTTTGTACACTAAATGTCCCCTTTAAAAAAATCTGGTTTGCACCCTATTTGACTTTCAGATATTTTTGACTTCCGTCTCAATAGCTTGCTGACCCTTGCTCTATAGTAATAATAATTGTAATATGATATAAATTATATGTCTCACAATATGATTTTCATAATATAATGATCTGCCTTGTAGATTGGCTGTGCATGCTCTATATCAGTGATGGGCAAACCACGGCCCACCATGATGATTTGTGCGACCCGTGGACCATGCACAAGTGTAACATTTAAAAAATTTTACCACAAAAATGTTAAATTACATAAAGAAGCAACATAATTAGTGTACAAAATCTAAATTTAAATAATTAAATGTCCCCTTTAAAAAAATCTGGTTTGCACCCTATTTGACTTTCAGATATTTTTGAATATATAATCTATTGAGGCAATGGTAGTGGTAGGGAGCGGCCATGAAAATTTGTTGAAAATAGAATGTTGGTTTTTGGCATGATCGCAGTATTTTCCTCTACTATAAATACCACATGCATCAGAAAGTAAAAATATTTTTTTACATGCAGCCTGCTAGAGACCTTACAGAAGTCTGCCCTACACTGCTCTATATAATAATTTTAATGCTACCATAATATACTAATTTATATAAATTTGATTTACATAAATAAGGAAGCTTCTTTTATATTACTTTACAACAAATACATAAACATATAATTTATATTAAAATTAAATTCAAAACTTCAATCTATGTAAAAATATTAGAATGAGTTTTGTCGTAAAAAGTTTCTAATGCAAGATATGACTGCAATAAGTTAACGATAAGTGAAATTCAACAAAATTGTACCTTGTTCTTTCTGTCAAGTTCATAGTTGAGACACAAACATCAGAGCCAGTTTTACATGACTGCATTTCTACAATATTTAAAAATTATTAACCTATAGTCATAATTTTTTTTTTTTAATTTATTTTTACTAACCTGAAACAAATTTGGAAAATTGTTCAGTAAGAGGACCACAATCACTTGCTCTTCTTCTGTGATTAAAAGAATCATCAGTTTCAGAAATCATGTGAGAAGTTTTGTTTTCATTCTTGTGATAAGGTAGAGTAAAATAATTTTTCTTTTTTTTCTTGCATTTTTGTTCATCCAGTTGTTCTAAAATGCATTCACAGCTCTTAGGTTTTTGACAATAGTGATGATGAAAATTTATATTCCTGCTCTTTTCATTGATTGATTGCTTTTTCTTATTAACTTCCATGGTATTAGCTTTTGTGATACTTTTTAATGTCTTTTTATAGCTACTACTAAGAGCATTAATATCTTTGTAAATTAAAGCAGATTCAGTTATGGAATGGCGAGAACCTAAAAAAGAAGACTCTACACTCTTCTTCTCAACATGAGATGTACTTATTGTAGGAGAATCTGCATTATCACTCTCATCTGCTGAGTGATTACCAAGGAAATGGAAGGATTCTTCAATAAAATCATTGGGACTCTGTGATTCATTTGTGTATTGTGATTCTTCCATGTTGAAATCATTTAAATCTTCGTAATGATGTTCTGTACTAGTTGTACTACTATTGTCTTCGTCTCCACACTAATAAGATTGTTTAATTAATAATTTGAATGATTTAAATAAGCTATAAAAACGATATAAAACTTACAGTTTCCCAACTGGAGTCTGTTCCATTATCATCGTGTGATGAATAGCTTTTCCACAGCCGTTGAATTCTCCGAGGGGAACAACAGTCATACAGATTTCCAGTTTCTTGGTAGCATCTCTTCCCAATTTTGTTACATATACTGTAATTAATAATGTTCAAGGTATCAAATCATGTTTTTGATATAACATTATAATATACTTGACTTACTTCTCACTAATTCCATCTTTTTCTTCCTCGCTTATGTCTGCCCATTCTTCTTCACTCTGTGATGGTTTTGCTAAAATTTGAAGAAAAAATTAATTTTAAAAATTAGAAGAATGACTATTATATTATTATAAAAGAAAGGGGAACTTACAGTTTTCATTTGCTTTTATAATTTCTTCTTTAATTAATATATTTCCAGAATAGCATTCAGAGAGGGAGAGATAATTTCTTATTGGTGTTCTAGGTAAAGGAATTGGTTTTTTTAATGCTATGAATCTTGGTTTTGGTGATTTTATTCTTCTTATTTCTTTATTGCTACCAAAATTTAAATTACTGTAAACTTTTCTAGCTAAAGTTTCAATGTTTTGTCCTCCATTGTCAGAACCCTTAAATTGGTTGATATGCAAAGGAGAAGTTAATGATTCTTCTCCTTCACTGATACCACTGTCATCTCTATTCCTATACATTTTCTGACAATTAAGAATTGATAATCTATCAGCTTGTTTATTTAAAAATTGTTTACTATTAGTATCTAAATGTGTCTTCACTGATTCTTGTTCCATTTGTTCATATTTATTGACCAGTGTTTTAACTGATGTGAATTTGCACAGATTTCTTTTCCTCTCACAGAATGAAACTCTAGATAATGGAAAATATTTTTTTTTGTGCTGCCTATTACTGTTACTTCTATGGATGTTTTCTAGATTTCTCTTTTTTGTCACGTTTTGAGAATGACTATATTTTTTAGTTACAATTGAATACTTTTTTTGTTTGACTTCTGGAGATGAACAGTTGTCTATATTGTTTAAGAAATAATCTATAGATTTACACTTCTCGTTAATTTCGTATTCATGATTTGTGGTAGTAGGAATATTTGATTTCACTTCAGAAATACCAGTTTTGTTTAAGTATTTGTAACTTATTTTTGAGTTCTCCTGAAGCATGCCACTAAATGATGATTTTATAAATTCCCTATTGTTTTCTATTCTTAGATTTTGTTCAATTTCTAGTGCTGAGGTGGAGCATTCGTCATCTTTAGACTTATTACATATTTCTTCACAATCTTTCCTGTCTTTTTGTATGGCATTAGGAACCGAACTCTGATCTATTCCTTTGGTGCTTTGAAACACGTCTCTAATTTTTGTCCATTTTGGTGAATCTGTTAATTTCTGAATGCTTTTTCTTCTTATTGACATTTCTTGTTGTCGTTATTTTTAAGAACAAGAATATGCTGTTCCACGGAATTGTTTAGAAGAATTAAACATCCATTAGAGAATTTCAAAATATAATTTTTTTTTTTTTGGCTTAGAAATTCACTTTTTTCCTGTAAAATAAATTATTTTTTTCAGTTAATTTAATTAACAATCATTTATAAATGCAAAAATATACACCAGTGAAAATTATCAGTGTGTTATCATGCTTTTATTTCAACATTCTCCGCTTATCTCAGAAATGCTACTTGCTTTTGTACATTATTGTGCTGGAGAGCTGTGTACACTAAGTTCAATTAAATTACACTTAACTACTATTTCTATATATATATAAAGAAACATTTGCTTGTTGATATATTTTATCCTTTAACACGAATTAAAGTATAATTGATATAAAAGTTGATTAAATAACTTCTTTCACTAGCAATTTTTCTGGTGTATTGTAAGAAATGAATACAAGGAAAATTTTAATATCATTATTATTAGATTGCTTAATTTAATGGCAAATTTAAGAATAATAAAATTGTTCAGAAACACAATAAATTGGAAACCCCCACCATCTCTTTGTCTCAAGTCATGCATAAAAAAAAAATTCTTGAATTTTCCTCTGTGGACTATAATTTATTGTACATTTTTGAAAATTTTGTAAGACACTGCAAGGTCAGTCTGTTTACATCTTATAATGCAACAAAGCTTTTTATAAAACTTGCTAGTGTAGTGGAAGAAATTCTATTATGAACCATTAAGGCTACTTTAAATTTTGTAGATTTCTGCATAAAATTACATTAATAACATTTTACCATATATACTGAAGCCATAATAATGGAGTTGAGAGAGTTTAAAATTACTTGTTTTAAGAATTTTGAACAAATTTATTGTTCAAACTTCTTAAAATAAGCCATTGTAAAAGTTTGAACAGTAAATTTTATATATAAACATCACTAGTCATCGTTACTACATGTTTTTTTGATAGTTTTATCTAAAATTAGTGTTTGAAAATGTGACTCCATAGATCAAAATTTTTTAGTGAATAGAACTCAAACTTTAAACAAGAATTAGGTAATAAAATGTAACTTGTGTTTATAAAGATAAATTCTGTAGATAACACTAAATGAGTTCAGGCATCCCATATGACTCACATCTTACTTATTTCAGGGTGGATAATGACCCCACAATTCTGTAGATAACACTGAGTTCAGGCATCCCATATGACTCACATCTTACTTATTTCAGGGTGGATAATGACCCCAAGAAATGTCGCTACCTGATTTACCTGATTGTCCGTTTGTTTACCTGATGCTTTTTTGACAAATGGCGCAATCGATGGATCCTGATCCAACTTTAATGTAAATCCATCTTATTTAAATCGATAACATGGAGATAAACTGCAGTAAAACAACTTTTATGCAATATTGCATCCCCTCGACTGTGACCATGTCGAATTTTTTTTTAACTTAAATCGAATTTAGTAATTGTTTACAAACATTAAAAGTGTAAATATTTTCTAGTCGATACTTACGTTGAGTAACTCCGGAAACTGCAGGCGAGATAGATTGTGATATGACACACGTGTTCTGCGGAACGGAGATCCTTAGCTCGCTTACCTGCCGAGGAGAATCACGTGACCGAGTCTTAACATCATGCTGAATGATTGGCCAACCACACTTCACCCGCGGCATTTTTGCGGAAATATGTCCGATGGAGTTTCCCAGAAACACCTGACCAGTTCAAAGTAATATCACCACGATTTTTGTTGAGTTCTTTTTATGAATGAAGCAGAAAAACCATTTTTATCGTTTTCGTCGCCTAAAAATAACTTCTGACCTAATTAACGTTTCCTGTGCCTGATCATTAAATATGTAACAGGGATAGAATAGATCGCAATTTTTTTTTTTTAAGTGGCAAAATGTTGGAAGAATTAATAATTTGTAATTACATGTTTGTATTTTGAGATTTTTTATAGTTTTGACTCAAATATCTCCATTTATTCACATCCGAGGATGATTTTCAGGCTGGAAACATTTCGTAAATTTTAGCGATTTATTCGTATCAGAGGATGATTTTCATGGTGAAAACCGTTTCATAAATTTTAGCGATTTACTCGTATCAGAGGATGATTTTCATGGTGAAAACCATTTCGTAAATTTTAGCGATTTACTCGTATCAGAGGATGATTTTCATGGTGAAAACCGTTTCATAAATTTTAGCGATTTATTTGATGATGATAAACCGCATAAAAACCGTTTTAAAAATGATTTATACGCATTAAATACCATACAATAAAAATTATTCGATTTTATCTAAAGAATGCGTGATCGGTAAAAATGTTGTTTATCATTTCTCCACTTCCTGTCCGATTTCAAACACACTTCTAAGTGAAACGTTTATCTAATCAAATCCAGAATTACTCATTTCTGATACCAAAAAAAAAAAAAAAGATTTCCGACATTTAAAATATTTTCTTGTCCCATATTTTAAAATGTTATGAGAGGTATTTTTATGATTGCGTGGCAGAAAGTTATGCCATTTTTTTTTTTTTTAATAGAGCGAGCAGGGTCAAGGTTAAGACTATCTTAACAATTCATGGAGAACATTCCACGAAATAAATAATGGTTATCGTCATGTGAAAATTACGCTGCTCAAAAATATACAAATGAATTCTTTAATGTGCATTTCTCTGTCAGTATAAGGAATGTTGTTAACAGCGTGTTGTTTTTTTTTTTCTTTCAACCTGACGACAGCATCGGAAGTCAGTATTGAGTCTATGGGATGAAATCTGATAAAGATACATACAAATACCTAGAAATAATAAATTTTAACATATATAAAATCCGCTAAAGATTGCAAAAAGTAGCCTGTAGTTGGCATTCTACCTAACGACAGCATAGAAAGTCAGTATTGAGTCTATGGGAGTGTATAGTAATGTTGTTATTGTATGATTAATATACTCTCCCATAGACTCAATACTGACTTCCAATAGTGTCGTTAGGTAACCTAAAGTCCCTTAAAAGTTGTAAAAAGTAACCTGCAGTTGATATCAGGCATTCTCAATCAATATCGAGTCTACGGGAGAGTATATTAAGATTACTACAGTATACACTCCCATAAGTCTCAATACTGACTGAGAATGTCTATCAATTGCAGGCTACTTTTTTACAACATTTAGGGGATTTTATGTTACCTAACGACAGTATCGGAAGTTAGTATTGAGTCTATGGGAGAATATAGTACTCTCCCATAGACTCAATACTAACTTCCGATACTGTCGTTAGGTAGTAATCTACAGAGTAGTTTACAACCTTTAGCTGATTTTATATATTATGTTAAAAATTATTATTTCTAGGCATTTGTATGTATGCTATCGATTTAATATACTATATAAGTGACCCATTAATAATCAGTTTATGATGAAAGTAACCTGTATAAATTTCATTTTGATACAAAAATAAGATTTTTTAGCCGTTGTAAAAGGGCTTTTATACCATTTAGATGTGGCTCCTATCGCCGAATAATTAATTAATAAAATGAATGCAATGCAAAGGGCGGCACGCGATATCCGTTTCTTTCAATAATTGGACATTGCTGGTCACCCCAAGGTCACTAAACCTCTGTTACAAGTTTCCAACGGATGTGCAAGTGCGTCATCCCACTTATCTGACTCGTACATGGAACGTTGGACTGGCGTTATGTCATCGGACGTTAGACCCAAATCGCATATTCGGTAATGAAGTTCTTTTAATTGGATTCTTGTTTACGGGTCGTTAAACCGAAATTTTTGAATAACTAAGGTTTGTTTGTTTGGCTCCAATGATAAAAAATGTAAATAAAAAGAAATATTTTCGTTCCAATGTATTGATGATCTGTTAAAACACAGAAAAGATGTCCACGATTAGCGGGTTTTAGTCCGAAGTTCACATACGAGTATGGACCCAGATACTTCAGACTAAAAACCGCTAATCATCGGCATCTTTTCTGTGCAAATGAAGCTATTTATGCCGATTCGCGTATACAAATTTATGAATCGTGACCTTAATTATCTAGAAACACCTGTGAGATAAACAATAAGCTTCAGTATTGACTTGACCTACTTAGTTCCATTGATCTTTTTCGGTGCCTTTCAGTAATAAATGCTTTCATAAAAAAAAACTCCTGACTGTTACAGAACATAAAATTCTAGAATGCGGAATTAAAACCTCTCATTAACGTAAACAATGTTATAAGTAGGGTGTAAATTTAATCACGACCCGCTAGTAACGTTGAAAGGTGGAAAATTCGGATTTGGAATTTTTAATTTTTGGACGAAACTATTACTTTAACATATAAAAAAGAAAGTGTTAAACTGAAAAAGGAGTAACGCTATCACAGATGTCGGTTCCTTCTGCACAGGAAATGTCTCCGATATTGCTTTTCCTGTTCTTCATTCTATTGAAAAATTCTAATATGAAAGCACTTTTTCTTTCAGTAATTTCGTTTTTTGTTTTAAAAATTCAAAGTACCGAACAAAATGGTAAGTTAAAACAACCACGTGTTCATTATTTATCGGATGTTCCTGCAAAAATTTTAAAATGTGAACTGTACTTTTAAGATTTTCGGTGCCCTCCTCTGCCCATAGTCGAGCTTCCAAATGGAAAAATAAACGTAATTAAAGATAAAAGAATACGTTTTAGTTGCGATGAAGGTTTTCATCTCTCTGGACCTCCCATATTACGTTGTTATGAAGGCAACTGGAGCAGCAGTGTTATGCCAAAATGTCGTCTTCCAGGTAAAATTCTTACGTGTATATATATTCTAAAGTAATGGCTGAAAGAAATTAGTTTTTTTTTAGTTAACAGTTGTAAGCCACCCGAGCCTATTTCCCATGGACATATTTGGGGTGACAGTTGGAAAGTCGGAAACGAAATTCTCTACATTTGCGATCCGGGCTATCGACTTTTGGGTAGTCAAAAGAGAGAATGTTTAAGAAGCAGACATTGGAGCGGTATTGCGCCATTTTGTCAAGGTTTGTTCATAAAAGATGATTATGAAATTGCTTCTGCAAAAAAAAAAATTCTAATTATACAGTGGACTCGCGTTTTTACGAACTATTTGGTTGGCCCCAAAAAGTCCCTAATGTTAATTAATGCCATTCCCATTTACGAACTTTTTTGGGATCCATACCAGTTCCTAAAATCGAGAGTCCACTATATTAATCCGTTGAATATTGACATTAATCAAATTAAAAACTAGCAATCATACTTTAGACTCAACGTTTACCCGCTAAAATTAAGAACATTTTAAAAGTTTTTACTAATTTTTAACGTTTACAGACTCTTATAATATAATTATTTTAAAATTATATTTTATTTATGAATTAAATCATTTTAGATTTTGGTTTCAAAACTCAAACTTTCACTGCATAATTAGTGCAGTTAAACTATTATAACGAGCGTCACTGGACGGAGAAAAATTGCTCGTTATAACCGTTATTCGTTATATCCGAGAATATAAAAGCGTCGCATACATAATATTTTGCATATGCCCTTTTACAGGGCCAGTATTGCATGTAGGCGCTGTTTCGAAGTGTTAATATTCTTATAAATTTATTATTATTAATATTTAATTTCATTCTTATAAATAAATAAAAATTGCCATTTGGGGGCGCCCATTTCAGTTTTGCAGGCGGACGACGTCCAGATTAGCGCCGGCTCTGCCCGTTTAGATGTATGATATCCCCCATTTATCTCGCTTACTTTCTCATTTTTTATTCTACTTTTGAAATCCTACAATACCAAAAAGGTAAATTACAAAAAATTTTAATGAGATACTTATAAAAATATCTTTTTTGCTCAAATGTGAGAAAAAAAATCAATAATAAAAAATAGAAGCTGCCTTATTTATGAATTCAAAAATAATAATTAATTTATATTAGGTGGTTCATTACCTGAAGTCTCCGCCATATTGTTGTTGCGCCCGCACGTTTTAAACGCCATCTACATTTATGATGCCTTTTCTGCTGAATCAATTAAATTTTCCGTTACGCAATATTAAAAGATATAATTTTTTTTATCTGATATATAATAGAAATAATATACTTTTTATAAATAATTATATTAAATTAGTCTAAAAAGTTTTTCCGGATACATTTGTAATACACAAGATGACCTTGTTTATATAATAGAGTTTGCTTATATAACGCGTAATATTATTTTTTATTGATTTTTAGTATATATAATACATCATTATTTATAGAAATTACAATACGCGTGAATCGCGGAGTCAAGACATTACGTTTCCAACAATCAACTTTGAATGGCTGAATTTTCGTTCAGTTCATGGCGGCGAAATGATTTTTTGGCGTATTTAGTTTTGATTTTACTTTAATATCATTTTACTTCTCTGTTTGAATAATGCTGCTTGAAAACTCAAAATAAGGAGAAATTTTCTTCTAATATTTCTCAGACAGTTAGTTACTAGGAAATTAGAAAAAAATCGACGGAAAATTGCGCAATTTCTTTTTTCCTTTTTAATTAATTTCATTTTCTAGTTCTTCAGAAGAAAATTTATATAAGAAAGAATATTTCGCTAATAACTACAGCAGTTATGCAGATAAAATATAATATCTAACAGGAATATGATACATTGTATGTAACGTAATTAACTATTAAATGCATACTTAAGAATAACAAATAATTTTTAATTTGGATATAATCTTCAAATTTTGATATATTATGCTATCAAAATTTATACTTTATATTTTGTATACGAAATATAATTATTACAAAATTTGGATTTTTAATTTTATTCTAATTTTGATCAGAAAGTATCTAGCACATAATAATTGAAATAAATCCAGAACATTTAATATTAGTGACCAGACGTCCTGGATTAGCCGGGATATTCCCTGTTTTTGAGTCTTTGTTCCGGTTTGAAAAAAATGTCCCAGATTGTCCCGTTTTTTAATTTAAATTAAATAGCTCATATTAAAAATTTAAAAAAATGTTAACTAGATTTAATTAAAAAAAAATTAGCTTCTGAAGAATTATCCTCCCCAACTTTTATTATATATAGAATATGGTCACTCTAGTAATAAAAGTAATAGTAAAATATATTGTTTGTTTCTTTATCTCTTCCTGCTTTCTTTTTGCAAATTTTTTAATAGTTTACTTTTATAATTGATTTTCTAAAAAAAATTTCGATTTTGTCCAACCCCATACTCTATACCCCTACGCTCACTAATATCTAGAGTCGGCCGCGTGGTAAAGCTATGGCTTACCACCCTGGACCGGGTTCAAATCCGGTTCCCACGTCTCCAGTTTTCCAAGGCGGGTCCGGGCCTGGCCTGTTCAGCCCCATCCTTCAACCATCCAGTTGACCCCATCATGGGTACAAGCCAGTCTGTGATGGGTTCTAAGTGGCCGCCGCCAGATACAGAATATCCCTCGTACAATATGGCGGTTTGTCGGCCGGATTGGCCGCCTGGAAACGCTTCGGCTTTCCACACTGGAGGACCTAGATTCGAGTCTCGGGTCCCACCCCTTGAAAATATTTATCATGGGGTCCGGGCCCGGCCCGTCGATCCCCGTCTTCCACAATCTGGCTGACTCCTCCGCAGGGGTGGGCAGCCTGTGGAAGGGCTTGTTTTGCTCCGTCACTTAATATTCTCCCTGAATGGAAAGTGTCGTCATCTGTTAACAAAAAAAAATATGGCGGTTTAACCAACCAATCCAATATCTAGAGCAGGGCTGTCCAATTATAACGAACCTGAGGGCCATAGCCGTGTTTACTAGAGCTATGGAGGGCCGCAATTACAAAAAAGGGGAGGGTCTTTGGTATTTGATACGCTATTGTCTCGATCATTTTCCCACCGGTACTAATATACTGTACTCGATTTTCATTTTCTATTTTACGTTTTTTTTCCCCACTCATTTCACAAATACAACGAACTCATAGTAAAATAAAAATTAAATTAAATTACAGTAATATTGGAATGTATGAACCTGATGATGGCTTTATAAAAGCCGAAAACGTTAGTTCATTGAATAAAAAACTGTTTATTGTTCCTCCACTGTGTTTTAGTGCTTTTTTTATGATATATTAGAGTTTAAGCAGTTGTTGTGATTTTTTTATAGCTAAAACTAAAATTGATGTGATTGAAAGTCTTATAAAAATGTGATGTCATTGACAGCAACAGTAAAATATAATTAAAACAGAATCTCACAACAATAGTCATACAATCACTGAAATGGTGAGTGTTCGAAACTAAAAAATAACATTAAAATACAGTCACAATTCAAAACATTACACTGAAGTAGCTAAAACTAAAATTGACATGATTGAAAGTCTTATAAAAACCGAAATAACTAAAACTAAAATTGATGTGATTGAAAGTCTTATAAAAATGTTGATGTCAGGATAGCTTGTTGATCATTAAATAATTACTTATAATTAAGAAAAATTAATTAATTGCAATTTGTTGATCATTAAATAATTACTAATAATTAATTAAGAAAAAATTAATTAATTGAGTTAATATAATTCAATTTTAGGATTCTTTTTATTATTGCTGAAATGGTAGAAACCAAAAAATAACTAAAATACAGTCACAATTCAAAACTTTAAATTTAAATAGCTAAAACACTAAAATTGCGCGATTGAAAGTCTTATAAAAGTGTGATGTCATTGATAGCTTATTGATTGTTAAATAATTACTAATAATTAAGAAAAATTAATTAATTGAGTTAATATAATTCATTTTAGGATTCTTTTTATTAATCTCTTAAAAAAGTAATAAATAAAATAAAAAACATAAAAAGTAATATTAAATCACAAATCGTGAAAGCCTCGCGAGCCGCACAAATCGCTTGGTATTCATGTGATTTGTTATGAAAATGTCATTTTCCTACTGTTCCTGATATACTTGATTTTCATTTTTTATGCTACATTTTTTTCCTACTCATTTCACAAATTCATTGAACTCATAGTAAAATAAAATTAAATTAAAACAGAATCTCACAAGAACAGTCACACAATTACTGAAATAGTAAGTGTTAGAAACCAAAAATAATTTTAAAATATTGTCACAATTCAAAATTTTAAATTGAAATAGCTAAAACTAAAATTGACATGATTGAAATGCTTTAAAAGTGTGATGTCTTTTATAGCTTGTTGATCATTAAATAATTACTAATAATTAAGAAAAATTAATTTTGTTAATTGTTTCCCACCACCACTAATATACTCGATTTTCATTTTCTATTTACGTTTTTTCTCATTCATTTCACAAATCCACGAACTCATGGTAAAATAAAACTTAAATTAAATTAAACAATAAAATAAAATTAAAACAGAATCTCACAATCATCACACAATCACTGAAATGGTGAGTGTTAGAAACCAAAAAATAACTAAGTTCAAAACTTTAAACTGAAATAGCTAAAACTATGACGTGATTGAAAGTCTTATAAAAGTGCAATGTCATTGATAGCTTGTTGACTGTTAAATAATTATTAATAATTAAGAAAAATTAATTAAATTGAGTTAATATAATTCAATTTTAGGATTCTTTTTATTAATCTCTTAAAAAAGTATGTTAAAAAGTAAATATTATATCACAAATTGTGAAAGCCTTGCGATCGCACAAAATGGCTTGGCGGGCCGCATGCGGCCCGGGGACCACCTTTTGGACAGCCCTGGTATAGACCATATATGTCATTGCTACTCTTGTAAATCACTGTGTGGTTATAAATTGAAGATGTTTTGGACTTTGTTTAGATAAAATATCAGCATATGCCACAACATGACAACATCCAGAACAATAAAATTATTAAAATTGCAATAAAATGAATGATTTTTGTAAAATTTCTTACATGAACTTACTTAAAATTTCTTCATTTATGTGTTATTCTAAGTTTTGAATGCCTATTTTAAATTTTATTTTATGATTAGTTGCAGATAATTTTCCTTTTGAAAAAATTGGCAGATCCAATTATTAATTATTTTTAATGATACCATTGCTTACTGAGCACTGAGCAGAATTATGTTAATAATTTGATAATCAACTTGGCAGTGACTTTGTTAATTTAGTGATAATCATTAAATTATCATGATTTTAGCAAGGTAAGTTTATCAGTTAAATTTTTACTGCAGTACAATGATGTCATTTGCTGTTATTAAGTGAACCTTTAAAAAAATTGCAAAAAAATACATAACAATAATATGCAAATTGGCAGAGGAAAGAATGAATATTGACATTTTTAAGCATTTAATTGATGCTAACTTCTAAAATTCATAAATTATATAAAATTTTTCATTGGAATTATAATTATTTGTTAAATATAAAGCAATATCATGCAAATAGTCATTTTTGTTTTAAATTTAGTATTTTACTTTTGTAGTTTTCACATAATATATAAGAAAAATATAATTTTAAAAATATCTGAATATCTTTTATAAAAAGTTTGATATTTTACTGATCTTTGTCAGATTTCAGTAAAGCTTCACTTGTCTTTCAAATCCCATTATTTCAAGATCAAAGATTAAATTATATAGATAGTGAGTGAAAAAAATTAGTTATAAATGGTTTTTTAAGGTAAAGTAGATGCAAAAATATAAATATTATTTATATATTTATATAGTAATTAAATTTATTGCATTTTAAATATATCAATTAAAGCAAATATTTAATATAAATATAGACTATAAGCTGAAAGAAGAGAAAGTATGACATCAAGCGTCAATGTTAATGTTTTTTTAATAGAATACTTAAAATTTTTCAATGGCAATTAAATATGATGTTTTTTATAAAAGGAGAACTGTATAATATTAATCATGTTTGTGTGTTCTTAGTACCATCTAGTATTGTTAATTATATTTTGCTGTATCCTCTTTTATAAAAAAAAAATATTTTTTTGTCTCATATTATAACTAGATCTATTGTATAGATGTATAAAATGTACCCATATTAAATGTATTGTTAAAACATGTAAAAAAATAAGACTATCAAATTCTTCCCATCAGGAAGCATCAATAAATAATATCCCTATCTAAATTAACAACACCCATGCACTACATGAGGGAGAGATTTTTAGAAATTTATTCAAACAGTCAAAAGTAGCAACTGCAGATGAAAAAAAACAAAAGAATGACTATTCCCAATCTGAAACCAGATGTCGAGCATCTGCAACTCTGCAAGTTTCACTATCAGATATAAATAGGACAACAATTATTGATAGGGGTGGGGAATAGAAATGGACACTGACAAGAATAAAGGAGGATTACAAAATGGAACAGAAATGGAAAGTGGACACTCTTGCCATAAAGAAACTGCACTCAAACATGAGGAAGATACTTGACTATCAGCAAGAAGAGAAAGCAGGAAAAGCAGTTGACTATCATCAACACTGCATAAAAATCTCTCTCCAACTAATTCTCCCATAAATCATATAATGACATGTCTTGGCATACCTCCTTTTCCTTTAATACATGCAAAATTTGAAGATCCTATTTATATCCATATTCTATCTACATATTCTCTTTTTTTCTTAATAAACAGTTAACACAGTTAATTACAGCTGTTTTTGCTATATAAAAAATTGTAGTGTTGTAGAGTATAAGAAGTTGTTATTTTCCAGACTTTAATCTCTCTTTTTACCTCCAGATACAAAATCACTTTCTATCTACCTCCTGCCCATTTAAAGTGCTGGAGCAACACAGAAAACTGTTCCTGGTGTCAGTAGCATATGGGACCTCACAAAACAAAGTATACAAAATTAAATTTTTTTACCAAGCTGTCAAAACTTAAATGTTTACAGAATTGAAGATTACATAATATTAGAAAGATAATTTGAAATATAAATCTTGAAAATTAATTAAAATATTGTGATTCACATAAATATTAAAATTTTTAATAAAATTATGAATATTAATGTGGCCTGACATAAATGATATTAGAATGTCAAGTGATGTGACAATATTAATTAAAACTTACTCATAAAAGAAAAAGAAAAAATAAGTAGTTATTTACCTCAGAACCCCGAAAAGCATCAACTCCTGAAGATAATTTTTGCCTTAACTGACTTATTATTTGTTTATTATTTTGAATCTATGTTAAAATATAATATTTTTATTAATAAAATATCAAAATTAAATTAAATTTTCAATTTTATATTAAAACAATAGATACAAGTATTCCTCAAGTTATGAATATAATTTATTTGTACGTTTGTTTGTAATTTAAAAAATAACTTGAAAACTATTCTTATGCTGAATCCAGAAGTATTGAAATCACTGTATATACCAATACTATATTGTGTAATATTGGCCCTAATTTATGAGATTCAGTTTAAATATATTGGATCAATTCAAATTTCTTATTTCAGAAATTCGAATAAGAAGTTCCAATTATAATGAGAGGATTTATAGTGCAGGTTCCACCATCTTAATAGTATGCTAGGATGGTGAAATTTGCATCAAAATAGTGTTTTAAACTGTGTAATTTTATATTATATTTATTGCTAGATCATTTTGCTATCATAATGATTAAAACTGAAATGTATGTTCATTTGCAGAAAAGTTTGCACTCATAACTTGAAAAATACCTATACATAAACTTTATAAATTTTTTATTTATACTAAAACTTTATTTATTAATTTTTAGAGATAATTCTTTTAATAACACAGACATTTTCATGAAATCTAAAATTTTTATGTAGGAATCACATCATCATCATCAAGCATTAGTATTAATAAAATACACTCATCCCTCGATTTATACGATACATACGTTCCTAGAAAAATCATGCAAACTGAAACCATGTAAAACAAAATACAGAATTCATACAAAATAGACTTTTATAAACAGCATCGAAGAACATAAATCCCATGGTTTTTTCTGAATGCATCAGCTCCACTTCTGCTAAGTTTCTCTTCAGATTTTCTCTCTCTAGTGAAACGATCTCGAAGCAATTTTCATCTAGTAGAGCGAGACATCTACAATAAAAGTTATATTTACACAGACAATTTAAGAACAGTAAATAATAAAGAATAGCATTTGCGAATTTAATAAGCATACCTGTTCTTTCGCAAATTTCTCCTATTTCCCGCCAAGTATTTTCCTTTAATATAATATCTCTATAGCCATTATAAGATTTATCATATAAAAAAAGACGATCTTTTACACACTGAACGAGAACTTCTGTTTCTTCTTCCACCATTTTTAATTCTAAATTAGCAGTGCGCATGTCCAACCCTAGCGTTGGTATAAAACTTAAGGCCGGTTTACACCAAGCGCAAGCGTTAACGTTTGCGCGCGCTTTCGTCATATTTAAAGTTATATGTGATCACAATAGAAAACAATAATATTTTATGAAATTGAAATGAATAAATATTATTTTCGCAGTTATTAAACAACATCTAAAGCTTATAAAAACATTTAATTTTCTTTAACTAACCGATGATAACATATTGAAAGTTAATATCAGAGGAAATTAAAAATCGGAAACTGATATATTATTATTTGCATGGAGAGACGAAATGTTAAATAACTGAAACTTTTTAAACTATACAATTCAATAATTATCTTAATTAGAAATCTTGTGCAATTCAAGTGAAATATTTTTGAAATATGAAAGAGCAAAATAAGGATTAAAAACTTTTTATTCGATCAATTAAAACTATGAAAAAGTGTAAGTAAGGACCAATATGCGCTTGAAATAAGTAAACATAAAAAATAATAATAATAATAAATTATCATCATTATTATTATTTTAATTTTTATGTATATACTTCAAACAGTTGGTCTTTATTACGTAATAAGAAATGAAAGTAACGATTTTCTTCTCTAATCGATACTGTAATATCAAAGCAACCTACAGAGAGCTATGCATTGTTTTGCACATCAACTTCCTGTATCCCGTGTCGAGCGTGTTATTTAAACAACCGGAAACGAATTCGTAAATTGTACAGCTGCTCTTTACTCTCTACATTTTCGAATGCGCAGTTTTAATCGCACAGAGGAGAAAAATTAAATTAATTATCATAGTTTTCACCATTATATTTAAAATATTTCATGCACTAACTCTTACAGATGTTTCGTATTTTTCTTAAATAATTATGTTCATTTACTTGAAAATGGTAAAGGAGAACCGCATTGGGAATAGAAATATAATTCTATGATGATAAAAGATTTCATCATGTTTATCGTCAATGATTTTATAAATTTAAGTACACAAAACAAAAATAGATTTTTTTTTTTTTAGTTTTATACTATGCATATTTCAATTAAGGATCGAAATTGACGTCAAACTGTTCTATGATGATAAAAGATTTCATCATGTTTATCGTCAATGACTTCTATAAATTTAAGTACACAAAACAAAAATAGATTTTTTTTTTAGTTTTATACTATGCATATTTCAATTAAGGATCGAAATTGACGTCAAACTAAGTTACTTGTTGCACTTACGTGATCATTGCCTATGGCAACGGATGATAGTAGATGGGATTGATTGGAAGACTTAACGCAAAAGGAATCTATAAAAGTGTCTACGTCGTAAAGATATTGGATTATTCTCGCTGATCTAGAATTTATGGAATTTTATTTATATTTTGTATTAGTTTTGATTTTCACATCATGTCAAGATCTTTTCTTGGCTGAACAATTTTATTGAACTAGTTCGTTTAAAATCATTGATACGTCAAAGCAGTTCATCTTTCAGCATTTATCCGCATTGAATACATTTGGATATGATTTAAAGTTTGAGAATGTATTTGAAGGAAATGACAACATTTGTTTTATTAATCCAAATTAGTTAAGAAAATTACAGACGCTTTTTCTTCTCCTCCTCCTTTTCGCAATCTCCGGTTACCTAGGTAACCGTCACTAAGCAACATTTCAGCATCCAGATATCTTCTACGGGTGAATTCTGTATCACCCACAGTATCGTTTATTTGACGAGACTGTTGATATTTTGTCCTTTCTATTATTTCATCTTCCATGGCATCGACTATACTTTATACGAATCTAATTCTACAGTTAGTTTTGATTAATGCCCAAAGAGGTAAGTGCTACCATATGGTATATCACGTGATTTCTGCCGATTCAGCATTCTGATTTTTTCTCGATTTTCGAACTGTTTTATAATCGCATGCGGCGATATCAGTTGTTTTAGATAATCGAATTTTTTAAGTCACTTAGAACTGATTTTTATCACAATAGTTATCTTTTTAATCGATATTTTTCATTTTCGTTCTGTATGAAATAGGTACGTTAGTATCATATATACATTTATGTAGGCGTTTTTCTGTCATGGTTTTAATGGAATTTTTAATTATTGCATTTATACAGTATAATTTAATTTTAAATGCGTTTTCGTTATATTCTTAAATTTATTGTTTCACTCATTTTTCTAATTACATATTTAGGTATTAATTAAATTTTGTTTACCAAAATTCTTAAGCTGAAAAAATAGATAAAAATAGATAATAAATAATAAATTTATTCACATTTACTAATCAAATGCAATCATTAAGTTAAAGAATCAGCAAAGATATATTAATTAGTTAAATACATTTAAAGAATATAATTGTTATAATTAACAATTCTGCCAATTGGCTATTAAAATACTTTGTCAGGTAAATATTTAACAGTATTTTTTTTATAAGGAATTGTGGTTCTAAAAAATAAACATAACATATTTGAATATCAGCTGCCTATGATTATTCAAACAGAATAGAATTTATAGATTTCTATAGAAAAATCCATGAAAAGAAATAGTCTAGAAGGAATTTTATTTAGTTATGTTTACATTTCAAATATTAGCATTAGAGATTTGATAAGACAGAATGCCTTTTTTTGTACTCTGATTATAATTCCATATATGTTTGATAAAATGTGAATAATGTTAAACAAATTTAGACTGATCAAACTAGAAATTTTAGATTTTAATACTGGAATGTAAGAGTAAATGAAGGTAAATTAATTTATAATCAGTTTATCTAATTATTTCAAATCATATTAGGAATTTTAAAAAAAATTATCATATTATTATTTTTATTTTTAAATATCAGGATTTTTTATTGTTTGTAATAATTTCCACTAAAATTCTAATATTTATCATCAGGAAACTATTGCAAATAAAATATATATAAATCATAATAATGTTCAAAAAATCTAGGTAAGATTCTTGAACATTTATCTCATCCCTCTAAATTGGGTGAATAATAGACAACCTACATTGCAGTTTTCTTCCATATATTATACTATTAATGCTTGATTACTTTATTTCTTTTGAGCATACTAGAATGAATAATTTCTATGCAAGACTATTTTTGGATACATAATAGCCATCATTTGCTCAACTTAGATGTATGGTATAAGTGTTCAAAAATCGTACCAATTAGCAAACAAGTTTGATTGTCATATTCAAAACTGTTTTGTAATGACTTCAAGAATTAATATTTTGCAAAATAAATGATGAATTGCTGTTATTAAAAATTTTGTATTTCATTTAGATTTTTTTAAAATAATCAGAATTTATGATTTAAAAATGCTAATAAATTTTTTATAAGAATTTAATAGTTTTGAAATAATTTTGTGTTATAAAAATATATGTATTTACATTAATTTTTGGGCATTTTATATAATATTTTAATAAATTATCAAAATAATCTTTAAATAAAAGATCATGAAAATGGTAAATTGAAAATCTTAAGAAAACTTGATTACCATCAAGAAATGAAAAGAGAAAAAACAAAAAAAAATTAAAATTACAGAAAATTAAAATTTTTAAAAATAAAATGATATTTAAAAATTGTTTTAGTCCACGTAACTTTCAGAATTATATTTTAATAATGAAATGTTGTTAGTTTCATTTCTAATAAATAAATATATATATATAATGTATGTATGTATAAGGTTATAAAAATGTATAATTATCTTACACACACATATATATCATCATCATCCTCATATATATTAATAGTCAAACGTGGCTGGCTGGAGTCCCTTTTTCGGACGAACCACTGTACAGATTTCTATAAATAGGGTATTGTTAGAAAGGTCTAATTTTTGGATGTCTGCATCAACAGATCTTTTTTTTATTTGGACATTTTTTAGGGCCCTAGGGGCCAAATTTTTATTTTATGATGATAAATATCAATAGATGGCGCTAAGTGTCAAAGAAAGGGGGCAACAGAGTAAATATCAATAGATGGCGCTAAGTGTCAAAGTAAGGAGCAACAGATAGCTTACCTGCACTACTATTACTGGATTTTTACATAATTATTTAGCCAATATATATCAATAGATGGCACTAAGTGTCAAAGAAAGGGGCAACAGATAACTTTAACTAAATGTCAAAGTAAGGGGCAACAGATAACTTACCTGCATTACTATTTTAAGTGTCAAAGTAAGGGGCAGCAGATAACTTACCTGCATTACTATTAGGGTGTCAAAGAAAGGGGGGCAACAGATAACTTACCTGCATTACTAACTAAATGTCAAAGTAAGGGGCAACAGATAACTTACCTGCATTACTATTTTAAGTGTCAAAGTAAGGGGCAGCAGATAACTTACCTGCATTACTATTAGGATCTTTTACAGAATTACTTAGCTAAAACAATTATTACTGATTATGATACATTGAAAGGGGCAACAGATAACTTACCTGCATTATTATTATTGGATTTTTACAATGGGCAACAGATAACTTACCTGCATTACTATTATTGGATTTTTACAGAATAAGGGACAACAGATAACTTACCTGCATTACTATTACTGGATTTTTACAGAATTATTAGGGGAGGCCACAGCTGACCCCCCATCGATTTTGATCCGCTTGCATATGGTGAAAATACATCAAAAATGAAAGTTTTTTTAACAAAATTTTATGTTTTGATATATTAAAATAAAAAAATGTTAACTTATATTATATGTAATTTTTTTCTTGTGGCAAAGAATCTATTCTAGAATCTGCTTCTAGGCCTGAAAATTATATTTTTATATTACTGCTCAAAATGGATTATCAAAAACTTACAAAAGTATATTAAAACCATCCTTAGAAACTAATATTAATATAACATTTGTTCAAACATGATTAGAGTATCAATTATTCAAATTAATTGGGGTTCAGCAGTTGTTCAGTTAATCAAAGGTTGTTAATCAAATAGTTCAAATAATCAAATATATATGAGAAAAATCTATTTTATACAAAAAATTGTAATTAAATCCTACAATTAAATTATTGTATGCAAGGTTATTACTGTCATATTTTAAAATATGAAGTACTGTCTTATAAAAAAATAATTCATTTAGGAAATAATTTGTAAATAACAAACAAACTATCCACACAGTAGCTAATCTAATTTGTAATTCCTGTAATGATAAATTAATACTATTTTTATATTATACTGCATATATCTTTGGATAAATAATTAGAAACAAATACATTAAGAGACAGGAATAATATTTCAGTACAACAATCAGTGCACTAAAAAAATACATTAACTTGTTTTTTGTGATAGTAGTTTAGATTAATTGAAATTCAGATAATCAACCCTCTACTGTATAACTTAATTTTATATAAATATATGCATGGTTCAAAGTTTTGGCAGATATTTGAACTTTGAAGTTTACAAGTTTTTAAATGTTTCTATCAAATAATTGAGCTTCATTTTACATATTAATACTGGATATTATATATTTTCACATAACTGATAAAATAAATATAATAATTACTAGTCTTAATTAGCTAACAATATTACATTTATAGTGTTTATTTTTTATATGATAAACAAGACAAAGTCATATTATAATAAAAGCTGAAAATTTATTTTGAAATACAAATTTCCAAATATATGTTATAATTATATCCCTAAAAAGTATGACTTACTAAAAGTATTGAAATGACATTTATAGCATCAATTTTTTATTGAACTAACATATTATTTGAGAGTTATGCTCTAGGCCAACTAAAAATTGAAATTTATATGAAATATATAGGCATATGAATAGGAAATACTTATTTTATTATATGCTAAACTTGTAATATTTTAAAATTTATTGTAATAGCTAAATAATAATTTGAAAATAAAGTAGGAAATTATTAACAAAACATAAAAATTTTTTATTCTTCATATTACAATTGTTCTTCAACATTTGAAGTATTGTAGTTACATCTGCTTCTGTGACTAGCTGTTGAGATTGAGACTTTCTGGCTTTTTCTTCTTGATGGAGGAGTTTAAATTCATCTGTTTGCCACTACAAATCTTTGCATCATAAATTCAAGATAATAAGATAAATTATTATTTATTAGTTATGTCACCTTAGTAAAATGATCAGATCATAATTCTGCAGAATGATATATTTTATATACAATATACAATTATGAATTTAAATACAGAAAGATAAAGAGAAAATTAAAGAAAAATAGACATATATATTCTGTTCAATGTATATATATATGAATAGCTTCAATATATATCAAATTTACTGTCCCTATTAATTAACAACATATATGTAAAATGATATATATCATCATCATGAAGTATATTGAGGACCTTCTGTGTAGAAATATGTATTTGTTATACAGAAGGTCTAACTAATTAATAAAATATTTTTGAATAACTAAATAATATATTATTATTTTGTAAAATACACTTATCCCTTGATTTACATGGTAGATACATTCCTGGAAAAATCATGCAAACTGAAACCGTGTAAAATGAGATGCAGAATTCATACAAAATAGAAAGATATATTCAATTAAACTGTAAACTGTATAAATTGATCTAAAGAAAATAAAGAAAAGTCAAGGATATGTTCTTTATAACCGTGTAAAATGAGATAATCAAGATAACACTCCAAAGTAATTAGTGACAATGTAAAAATGATAAACAAATGAACAGCAATGCAGTATTGCCAGGCCAAATCAGAACGCTATGAAATTATGCATCAATCTACTAATACTTTTTCAATTTATTTTTCAAAATGAAAACATAAACATTAATCAACACCGAATACGGTACAAAAAAAAAATTAACAATATTCCATACAAATAAAAACACCAGTTGGGTTGCACCACTGGTAGCTGAATGAAGCGCTGAACTCAACAGAAAGGAATATTTGTTACAAAATTTCTAGAAACAAGAGGATTCTTAACTCAACATTTATCGTATGATCTAGAATGTAGGAAAATTGTATAAATACGCCTGAGTTGAGTTGAGTTTAGTTGAACTGCGAGACTTGGACAATAAAAGTTAACAGTGAGCGATAAATTATGAAAGCGAACACGGACTAAGAAGAACTGCGAGTTATTCTGAATTAAAGACATAGATTAGTGTTGTATGAGATAATTATCAGATTTTGTATTGAATTTAGTTATAGTGAAACAAGATTATTTTATTTTGTGTGTAATTAAATTGGACTATACGAAATATATCTGTATTCACTCTTTATCTCTATGAACTCATAAACCCACAAAACCTAACAATATGATACTCTTTTAATTTATAAATGGCATAATGCAAAACAATCAAAATAAAACCCAAAAAAATTTTTTTTGTTTTCATTTAAAAACCATGTAAAAGCGAAACTGTGTAAATTGAGTACCGTGCAAATCGAGGGATAGGTGTATATTAGTAGATTTGCTTGACCATAGAATAATTAATTTAATAATCTTCAGACAATTAAATGAATCCAAATGCATTAAATGCAAGTTCAACATTACTGACAGTTCTATCAAATGATTTTAATTTTATTTTATAATTATTCTAAAAATAATAACAGTATTTTTATCAATTTTATGATTGTATATAAATTAATCTAAAGCATAATCAAACCAAAACTAATAGGAAAATTAATTACATTAATATTATATATTAGACAATTTTTTATTTCATTATTAAATTTTCTTGCAATATAAAAAAAGTTAAAAATACTCATTATATAATAAATTTATTTATTTTAATTAATAATTTTTTCAATATATTATAAATAGTTGAGATTAAATGATCATGAGAATAAAATAATTAGTATAATTACAGGTGCTAAACCCAATTTACTAGGTTCCTATTTATGAAATTCTGCTTAAATGAGCAAGTGCAATATACATTGAAATTTTAAATTGCATACTTCTAATCTGCTTTTATAAGTATCGTCTAATAATTAAAAAGATTCAAAATTGAATAATGTATGCTTCTCTGATGTGTACGAATGCATAAATTGCACCAATGACCTCAGAAATGTAGGAGGTCCCAACTTACAATGTGGTTGCCTTCGAAAATTTTGGTCATAGTTCAAATCCATCATAACTTGGAAGACAATATAATCATAGGTACAATATTATAAATGAAGATTATATTCTTCACCACAAGAATTCAGAATATTAAATATGTTTTTAAAAAGTAATAGTGTACAATAATGTTGAATAAATGTTGTTTATTTCAACATTACTGTATTTTCTTTAAAACTGTTTTTTAAAACAAAGAAATTGTGTATTTTGTGTCTACCAGAACTTTATTTAGGTAAAACTAAAGAAAACACAATATAGAAACAAAAATGGAATGTTTGTTATTTTCCTGCATCCAAATTTCTAGCATCAGCTACATGCTTTATCATGCAACTGATGTTAGAAATTTGGAAATTAAAGAAAATACAGTAATGTTGAAATAAACAACATTTATTCAACATTATTGTACACTATTACTTTTTAAAAACATATTTAATATTCTGAATTCTTGTAGTGGAGAATATAATCTTCATTTATAACACTGCACCTATGAATATATTGTCTTCCAAGCTATGATGGATTTGAACTATGACCAAAATTTTTGAAGGGAACCACATTGTAAGCTGGGACCTCCTGTATTTCTGAGGTCACTGCTCAAGGTGATAAAGCAGCTGTTTATCATCTTGGAGGTTCCAAGTTCCAGTTATGATTTTTCAGGAAGGATCCAGTCCTGGTTATGCACATTGAACCAATCCTTCAATCTCCTGATTGATTCCACCAGAGGTGTTGGATACTCTGAAGAGGCTCTAAAAGTGGCCACTGCCAAAAGTCTCTCTTGACAGCTTAATTCAAACTAATCTAACAACAAATGTAACAAAATTTCTAGTAAAAATAAATATTTTTTAACACCCATTTCCCAATCATTCACTGATTATTATATAATGGAATCCATTCCAGATTCAACTATAAACTGCTCACATCTGTGGTAGAATCAGCAGGATTTTATGGTATGTGTATTGATGCCAAGGGCAGATCTATAAAAAAATTTTCAAAAGCATGGATTCCTAATGGAATTGAATTCAGATAAGTGAATTAATTTATTATGTGTGATTTCATTGCAATTACTATATGTGACATTTTAGAAAATATTTTTGAATTGAAAAGAAATCGTTTAATTTAAAAAAAAAAAATTGAAAACAAGTCTAGTCACCATTTTTTCTTTTGTATTATATGCCACTTTCCTTTTTATTGGATATTAAGTGGCTGGGCATCCCAATATTCACTACAACCTGCTGCTCAGTGAGCAATCAGGGGAATAAGTTGAGTTTGGACACCTAAAAAAATCTGGAAGTATAAGACCCAAAATTAAATACAAATACTGCATGGTAAAAATATAACACTTCCATTCTGATGTTGACTCAACTATCTGGTCAATTGACCAGAGAGTTGAGTCAACCTCAGGATGGAATAGTGTTGCATTATTTTTGCAAAATTATTGATGACATTCATCATAAGTATGAATTTTTGTTGTAAGTCAGATCATTGTAGGTCAAGGACTTCCTATATTACACAAATCTGTTTCACATAGAATAGTTACAAATTTTGAAAAAACTTAATAAATATTTATAATTTAAATTGTTTGTTTCATCTAAATATTTAACCAGGGAATTATTCTGCCAAATCTCAATATAAAATGCAATTTTTTTAATCCATTCACTGCCATTGCCAAGAATAGATGCAAGAGGTTAATGGCAGCATCAGGTGGTTAACATTGATATACGGCATTGATCCAGAAGGGTCGATCATGATTTTAAAAAATTATTTTAACTAATCTAAAAGACATTTTCAAAATATAATTACTGCATATTTTAGATTATCTTTATTATTATCAAATACTAAATGGCCGGCAACAAAAGGGTTAAACCTAGCAGCAGGCACATATTTTTCCCGTAAAATTCTGGTCATCCACATTAATTTATTACAGATAATTAAAGAAAATTAATTTATTTAGAGATCAGTTATAGCATTAGAAGAAATTTTTATTGAAATCTTTCAAATGTTTTTCTCATGAATGCAAAAATTCTCACTTTCCTATCTTTTTTGTGTTTTTTATATTTATTTTGTAATCTGATCTTATTTAACTGAAAAAAAAAAAAACAGATCATCATATTTCCAAATTTCCATAATTTTTTATAAATTTAACAATGCAAGCACTGACTGCCATAGAAGTTAAATTATTCTTGAATTTGAATGCTTAGGGTGATACTTGTCTAGCATATTGGGGATAAAGGAAGGGCATGACTTGTTGCACCAATCTTGAAAAACATAAGAATACTATTACTGTAATAGTTTTATGGAAAAAAATCGTATGTGGCTAAATGTAGGGTAGACTTTTGAATTTTTTCTATTCTATCATATATGTTTTTGTAGTTGTTTTGCAATATTTTTGATCTAACTGATTTAGTTTTTTTTTTATTTTTAATTTTTTTGCTTTGTTTTGTAACATGTAAATAAAAGAAGTATCCCATTAGAAATTTGTTTCACTTTTTCTTAATTGTAACTATTCAAATTTTCTATTTTTTCTTCATTAGTCATGGATATATGATATATCAGAACAGTCTAATCCACAGCCTAGCACCGTAATCAATGTGGCCCAACATAAAACCATAAACTTCTTTAAAACATTTAGATTTTTATGTACTTAATGAAATTTTTATTATTTAAATACCTATTTATATTTCCTATTTCCATTTTCTAAAATATTAATTATTTCAGTGATTTAAACTTCTTGACCTAATCAATGATTTTTTAAAAATTTCTAAATGAAAAGAAGTCTAAGATTATTATGCTACAACATTTTTGCCTATTTGTCATGGTGGATATCATATATTGTATATTAATTACTAAGGTTTTTGTTTAACAATTATTGCTAAAATTAATATATTTTGTGTGTGGCATGAGACTATAGTGGTACCTTGGTTAACGATGGCCTCAGATAACGACATACTTGATTAACGATGAGTGGCTGTAAGAAAAAAAATCACTTGATTAACGGTGCAGGTTCTAGTTAATGACGCCTGATTTTGTGAACTTCTGACAAAACAGAGCTCTGTAAAACAGCTTCTCATTGCATCACATGATTCATTACCTCAGTTTTAATCATTATTTTTTTTATCACAATCAATTCAAATCCGACAATATCACTATTAAAATTAATAAAATTATAACCATATAAAAATATATTTAAGTAAAATAATAAACAATATCATTATTAAAATTATAACCATATAAAAATATATTTAAGTAAATGATAATTAACACAATAATGAAAGCAAATTATTTAATTAATTAAAAATAGACGTGCAACAGATTGTAGTGAAAACAAATTATTTAATTAATTAAAAATGGATGTGCAACAATTCATTAGTTTTTAGTTTCTTAAAAATGATTTCTAGATAATTATTATTTTAAATTCTGTGAACAAAGTCTGATTCTATTGTTTGTTTGGGTTATATTTACTTGACACTTCAGTGGTGTGATGTTGCAGTTTCAGATTCCATTAGAAGAAAAAAACGTCTGTCCGAGATCCTACAGACGTTGCAGTTTCGGATTCCATTAAAGAAAAAACATCTGTCTGAGATCCTACAGTTCATATAGACCAGTGGTTCTCAACCTTTTCGAGCCTAGCGCCCCCTTGGGTGAATACGATTGTTCTGAGTGCCCCCCGTCATCTTAACTCAATCCACCAAGGCACAAGGTCGAATGTAAGACTTGGACGAAGCATGCATATATATATATAT